>CM059878.1:17395892-17460892 GCA_030490815.1 Acer saccharum | reverse complement strand
CAATATTATTATATTAAATATTGAAATAAGAATTTCAATTAATTAATTAATTTTAATTATTGAATTTTTTTGAATATCTATTTTTATTCTATTTTATTTCTATTAAATCTATTCAAAATTATAGAATAGATTTCTTATTTGATTTCTATTTAATATATATCAAATTTCTTTAAAATTCGAATTTATATTCGAATTCTATTCTATTAGAATTCTATTATTTAGATTAATATAAATATTATTATTATTATTTTTTTTTCATTCAAGTTCCAGAAGTTGGACCCCTCTCTATAATTTTTTCTTTTTCGGGTTGTGAGACAGATTCAAATTGACTATAAGTCTCCAAAATGCAAATAAAGAAAAAGAAAAAATTATAGGGAAGGGCCGGCTTATTGTTGGATCTGGAACGAATAGATTCAAGAGATGAGAGAATTAAGGATACCCACCAGAAAGACTAATCCAATCCATAATGATGTACCAGAAAATACAACATTTTTGTTACTCGACCAACCATCAGGAGAAGCAAATACAACCGGTACACTAATCAGTAAGATGAATGAAGTAACAATTAATGCAAAAACAGCCAATTGGAAAGCAATAGTCATGTTTCTAATCCTCCAAGCTACCCCAAAAAATAACTATACCATTTGATCCCTCTATCAGCCAAAAAATTTGAATAAAATGCATCATAGAGGGATTTTACTAACATGAATCCATTAATTCTATATTCCATTAATTCTATATAACGTATATACAACTTTTTAGCACTTTTTTATTCGGACATGGAGTCGAGAGTACCTTTTTTTGACTTCAAAAATGGGAGTGCTGGATCATGCATCCATCTATTTTCTAGATAATACGGATAGATAGATTGACCTAGAGATTCACAACTCTCTAGTTAGGACGTCCTAATTTTATAATTTCAGGACGTCCAACCAGAGCCATTCATTCACATTAGGCCCACAACCATACATTAACAAATGAATTTGGATCCTCTGCTGTGCTGATTTTTGTTCTGTCCTATATAGATCTGTTGACATGTGTAATCAATGGCTGTCATTTATTTCTTTTATTTATTTCATTTTCATTATTTTTAAATATAAAGTCTTATTCTCAAGTGTTTTAGATCAGGAAAAAGATCAGCATAGTAGAGGATCCTGATCCTTAACAAATACATACACCTAATGTGAATGTGTAGCTGTGATTGGACGTCCTTACTTTATAATTTCAGGACATCCTTACTAGAGAACCACCATATATATATATATATATATATATATATATATATATATATATATAATACTTCTCTAATCAAGACCGTCATGACTTTATAATTTCAGGACGTCTAACCACATCCACACATCCACATCCATAGTGAGCCCACATCTTCACATTAACAAATATCCACACCCAATATGAATGTGTGGTTATGGTTGGACGTCCTTAACTTATAATTTCAGGACGTCCTTACTAGAGAACCACCATATATATATATATATACACACCGGGGGTCCCCTTCAATGCACCGCTGCACCCATTGTAATCAAGACTTTTTTGCACCATTGCACCCATTCAGGATAGAGCCTTGACTTTGATGAAGAAAAACAAATATCTGCCTAATGCTTGAAGCACGAAATAGCAAAGAATGACCAAATGACCTACAACCACCGTGTTGTTTAGTTTGAAGACTTAAATTATTTTTTAAAACTAAAAGTTAATGTAGAAGTAGATCCATCGGTGTCTTGACGAAATGTGATGAAATTGGTCAAATTTTCAAGATAGAGACTTGACATTCTTGCCCTACAAAGAAAATTAAACACCACCAGCACCATGGCCTTGACATCTGACACAGTGACACGGCGTGATTAAATTTGAAGATTTTGTTGAATTTTAAAAATCAACGTTTGATAGTGCTATGTAGGTCGTCCAATATTGGTGTACCGTGTACGTCATGGTAGAAATGTAACAAAACATATTTTTTTATTTTTTTTATTTTTAACAGTGAATTTTAACATCTTTCCGATATTTGGTAGTGCAGGTCCATTGAAACACCCGGACCCACATAATTTGTATTCTCTCATGGGCCCTCTTTACTTTTTGAGCGAGCTTGGAACTTCCTGATTACCCATGCCATGGCTTTCCTATTCATTATTTTGTTATTTAATTGTAATTCTTATTTTGTTGGTTACTAGCGTTTGATATACCCCTGTAATATAGTATTTTTAACATAATTATATATTTAAGGATTATTTTGACAGTTTTAAGAGTTTACAGAGTTGCATCCACTCTTTAGTTCGATGATATATACCTCCTTCCACATTTTTAACAAAGAATAATGTTTGGTACTGATCAGTTAGTATCTAAAATACTGAACCCAACAATGGGAGTGTAGCACGTGGTATTTTTTCTTTTACTTTTTACATTTATCTCACAAATTAAGTCACGTGCTATACTCTCATTGGTGATGTCAGTATTTTAGGTACTAATTGGTTAGCACCCAAACATTATTTTTTAACAAATAACATATCACCATGCGTCTTTATCTGCATGTTTGGGTAAATAGAAATATACTGATCAAAAACAAAAAGTGTAAAGAGAATATAGTTGAATTTTAAAAATTTTAAATCTGATAGAGTTGTTCCCAAAAAGTAATTTGTATCATAACACTGTGTTTTTGTGAGTACTGTAGCCAATCCCGAATAGTAAATGTTGATGAAAATAAATTAAGAATGGCATGTCATCGCCATTTATGTTGCCTTTTCAAGAATCACGATCATTATCATTTCGATTTTTCTTGAATCTCAGAGTCTGTTGACTCTGGCCTGGTTGATTGATTCTCATTTATGTTGTGAAAACAAAAATAATTCACTCTTGATTATATTATTTATGTTTGGTTGTAATCATTGTAGGCCAGGGTTCGTGTTTTTCATTTTTAAACATGAAGCAACAAATACGTCTAGTTTATACAAGTGTTTTCATATTATATTTCATGGAAAATGAAACCATAAAACTGTATAAACGTGAAAAATGATATTTTAGTATTTTTCTCAGAAATATCTTCGTGTGAAATCATAAGTCTACATATTCATGAGTCAATAAAAGATTTTTTTTTTTTTTTTTCTACATCTTTCCGACATTTGGTAGTGCAGGTCCATTGAAGTCTCTTCGAAAATGTGATAAAGGAGATGACATTAATTTATTTTAGATGTTTTTTGGAAATCAATTTTTTCTTTGTTTTATGAAACAAATAATTATATTTAGTATGTACATATACATATAACATATCTCAAACATATATATATATATATATATATATATATATATACATATATATACATATATATTTCTTTTCAACTTATCTCAAATATATTTTTTAGAATTTTTAGATTTTATAACCTTAATCTTTTCAAAAAAGAATATATATATATATATATATATATATATATATATATATATATATATCTTTTCAACTTATCTCAAATATGTTTTTTTAGAATTTTTTTTTTTATTTTATAGCCTTAATCTTCTCAAAAAAGAATATATATATATATATATATATATATTTCTTTTCAATTTATCTCAAATATATTTTTTAGAATTTTTAGATTTTGTAGTCTTAATCTTCTCAAAAAAGAAATATATATATATATATATATATGTTTGAGATATGTTATACGTATATACACACTAAATATAATTATTTGTTTCAAAAAACAAAAGAAAAAATTGATTTCCGAAAAAACATCTAAAATAAATTAATGTCATCCCTTTATTAACCAAAATACCACTTATTGGATGGAATTGAATGGAAATGGATGGAATTTGATGGAATGGCCATTAGTGTAACAATGTTTGCCAAAAATGGCCATTTTCCATCCATTTCCCCATTTGGTGACCATTTTGATAGTGGTGGCAAAAGTCGATGGCCACTAGGGTAATTACCCCTATTATTTAATTGTAATTCTTATTTTGATGGTTACTGGCTTTTGAAATACTCCAATAATAGATGCAACTCTTTAATTTGACAATTTAAAGAGTTAGAGAGTTGTATCCACTAACGCAGCGTGAAATAATGAAGGAATACGACCAACGTTTATATTCTGAGATAAGTTGGAATCCACCAGAAAAGGAAAAAACTTTCAAAGAAACTCTAAATTTTTATTGAATAAAAGATGAAATAGTCTTTCGGCTTACAAGCCTATTTAAAGTAAACAAACCCTAAACCCTAATCCTTGTTAATCACGGAAACAGGCCTAATTAACGCAAGTTACCAAAAATAACAAAATTGAGATAATTACAGAAACAAATAATACTAAAGACCCTAATCAAGCCAGAATCGACGGTAGACGATTTTAACTTGTAAAACTCAACTTATAACCAAAACAAAACTTTCATAAAATGGCAAAAAGGGCAATTACGGGGCCTAAAAGATGGAAATTGACCAAAAAAGGGCATGCCTCACCCCCAATGGGGGTGACTATTGAAGATCTCGTCGATTCACTTTAACCGTGAAAGTTTCACGTTATTCCAACTCCGACGCCAACACTAGTAGAAATCATTTAACCTTGGATTTAGGATGGTTCATCAAAGCCATGAAGGACTCTGCCACCTGTTCTATATCACATCCACTCTTTAGTTCGATGATATACACCTCTTTCGGTCCTTCCACATTTGTAACAAATAGCATTTCACCGTGGCTCTTTATCTGCATGTGTGGGTAAATAGAAATATACCGATCAAAAACAAAAAGTGTAAAGAGAATATCGATAAATTTTAAAAATTTTAAATTCATATGCAGATTTTTTTTTTTTTATTATTGGCTCTAAAAATTACACCCCACAGTCCATACAATATAATTTTCAAACTCATAAATTACAAAGTGAACACAAAATATAAAAAGAGCATCCTCTCATAAAGTCATAGTAAGGCTTGGCTAATGTATCCCCATATGTATGATAACACCGACTATTGGAAACAACTCAAGGTTGATTTTAGGAAACAACTTTAATATTTGAGAACCATTTTATCGTTAATTTCAATGATAGAGATGTTCCCGAAAAGTAATGGTTGTCCTGCAACTGTTTTCAGCCCGTTTTTGTTTTTAATTTCCAAAAATGATTTAGAAATCTTATTCGTTAACCGTTTTTCGTTTGTGTCTTCTCTCTTTTCTCTCCTGAGGTAAAGAGTGGAAGTAGAAGTCCTTCAGGCAGTCATTCTTCCGACATATAAGTAGCTGTAATTCCTACTCAAAATTAGTAAGCGTCCAGGTCAGGTTTGAAATCAGGAAGTTAGTAGTCTTGGTGGGCTTCCAAGATGGTGTTCTCGAAGTCTCGTCTAGATCAGAGTTTGACTGGTATAACGCAAAATTCCTTCCTCCTAGATCTAGTATTCTAGAGACTTCCTTAGCCTCAGGAAACAAGACCCAACTATGGGGACGAACGAGATAGTGAGGTTGTGTGAAAATCTCTCGATTAAGGATGAAGATGGGGAAATCCATCAAATCACGGAGGAAATAGGAAAAGTGGGAGTGGAAGATATCGATCATTGCCTAGTGGGGAAAGTCTTGTGTGGGAAAAGGGTCAACCGAGAAGCTTTTAGATCAGTAATTGAACAATTATGGAGTCCCTTTGGAAACGTTGATATCGAAGTGGTGGGAGAGAATACTTTCTTATTCTATTTCAAAAACCCAGATGATCGCAATTGAGTGTGGCAGAGAGGGCCATGGCATTTTGATAAAAGCCTAATTGTTCTGGAAAAACCGGAAGGTACTGGGGATATTTCTCAACTGAGATTCAACAAGACGGAATTCTAGGTGCAGATTCACGACATACCGATTATGTGCATGAATCGAAGAACGGCGAAGTGGCTAGCGGAACAAATCGGTAAGGTCATTGAAATCCCCATGGAATCCAGGGAAAGTTGGGGGAAATTCCGTAGAGTTAAAATGTTGATTGATATTTCAAGGCCCTTGAAGCTTTGGCTTCATTTGAAACTGGATATATTGGACAAGATAGTAGTGGTCGGCTTAAAATACGAAAGACTTCCAGAGTTTTGTTACGCTTGTGGAAAGATTGGGCATGGAATAAACGAATGTAATGACGAGGAAGCGAAAAGAGAAGCCATTGAGGAACCTATAACCAAGTTTGGCTCATGGATGAGAGCATCGTCATCGGAAAAAGTGAAGTTCAAGTCTCCATCCCATGGAAGTGGAGGATCCTCGGAGAAAGAGAGGTTTATGGGAGAATCGCGTGAACAAGGGAAGACAGGAACCTCTACATCGGGGTCGACCTCACTAGTAATTTAGAAATGAGGGGCTATCAGTCCAGTGACGGAATCCTCGATTAAGGCGGTGGTGGAACAGGTGAAAACCCTAGTTTCTAGACCAAAGAAAGGGGAGGAATCTCTGGACAGAATGTGTGTTGATGGACCTTCCATTGGGCCGGTTGGATAGGTAGAGGAGAAGGCTAAGGATCAAGAAGTTTTGAATAATGGGCCGTCCAGAAGCAGTTTGAGCCCAATAAAGGGTGGACCAACGTCTTTAATGATAGAAGTTGGGTCAAAAGAAACAGGTAAGCAGCTAGAAACACAAAAAAATAGTGCATTCCCAATCCAGAGACACAAACACGGATCAAAATAAAAGGGAAGAAATGGAAACGTGCAGCAAGAGAAACGCAGACAATGCTGAAGTCTGGTCTCATGGCAAGTCCTCTCTAACAAAAATTGATGTCAAATCTCTCAACAATGAAAACCAACAAAAGAAACAGTCCATCACCCACCCAAAGCAAAGACTCCCCGAAGGACAGAAGTGGTAGGAAATAAGGGAAAGGCGGGAAAGGCATGGCTAGCCACCTGGGATCACCATCTAAACAGGGAGAATCAGAAGAGTTGAATCCAGAAGGGCATCCCCAAAGAGGCTGCAAGAGGAGAGTGTTTTTTGAGTGTGAGGATGAAATCAGAGACTCTAAAAAGGCAAAACCTACAGCTATGGAAATCTCTTCGTCTAATTCTTTCTTAGCAGTGGAGCCTGTGGACCAGGCCCGTCGAGAGCCATGATAGGCTTATGTTGGAACGTGCGGGGGCTGGGGAACCCCTGTACGTTCGTAACTTTGAAAAGGCTGCTGAGGAAGTACTCCGCAGACCTAGTTTTCCTCTTTGAAACGAAATTAAGGGGAAACCGGGTTGGCAAAATTAAGGAGATGCTTGGTTACGAAGGGGTTTTTGGTGTCAACTCAATAGGGAAAAGTGGTGGCCTTATTCTTTTGTGGAAGGAGAATTGTAAAGTCTCTGTTTTATCTTTCTCAACCGGTCACATTGATGCCAGGATTCAGGTTGATGAGGGCTTTCTCTGGAGATTCTCAGGCTTTTATGGGGACCCCAATCCGAGCAAGAGATCGAATTCCTGGACTTTATTATGGTGCTTAAGAGACGTTGATCGATTGCCGTGGGTTTGCGGTGGAGACTTCAACGAATTGCTTAGTATGAGTGAGAAGTCGAGTGGGTCGGAAAAGGCTATAGCAGGTGTCATCAAATTCAGACAAGTAATTGAAGACTGCGACCTTATAGACTTGGGTTTTTCTGGACCCAAGTTCACATGGAATAATAGAAGAGAGGGGAGAGACAACATTCAGGAGAGATTAGACAGAATTCTGGTGAACAATCAATGGAGACACAACTTCGATCAGATTCAAGTAGATCATTTGGGCTTCAACTCATCTGACCATCGGCATCTTCTTATGACCTGCAGCATTAGAAGTATAACAAGCAGAAGAATAGAGAGGAGATTTCAATTTGAATCATTTTGGTTGAAGGAAAAGGAGATAGGAAATGTGGTAACAAATGCTTGGAACGAAAATGGTCCTTCTCTCTCCATCAGGGATCTCAGGAACAAGCTAGATGTTTGATGACACGTCGTTGTGATGTCGGTGAAAAGATGAACATTTAAGTTCGACCTCGCTAGCGCGCGAGTCACAGAGACTAGCACAACGGCAAGTGAGGGTATCATTCCGCAGGGAGGTGGGATCCACCGACCGTCACCGGTTCTAGCTATTATTACAACACTCCGAGAGAACTCGTGTGTTGCGTTTGTGGAAAAGTAAATAATAATATAAATAAATAAACTAACTAACATAATATATACATGGATAAAATGGAATGAAGAGATGCATGAAATGTGGTGTACACTAGAGAAACGATTCAACCGTAACAATCCACTAGTTAAGCTCTAGACTCACTTAGTCCCTCAATATGCAAGTATATCATAGGCTCGTGTCCCCTTAATTGATTTCTAATATCTCTCGAGTCTTAGAAATCACATCCACACAATGCATGGATTCATTAAGTGTCGTGGCACACACACAAGAGCCTTGTATGCCAGCCTAGTGTATCTCTCACTGTTTGGTCATATATAGTGGTTATTTCATTGGGCATGTAATGCGCGCAACCGCGTGGGCCATACTACAGCCAATAATTCATTCACAATGGCTAACCAAATACGGGGATGGCAACCAAGTGAAAGAATTAAGAATACGAGATACCCATACAATAAGTATGTTATATGCTCGTGTCCCCTTAATTAATCTCTAATCTCTAATCTCTCTCGATGTCTTAGAGATTACATCCATGCATAAATGCTTGGATTCATTAAGGACTGTGGGACACACACACGAGCTCTACACGCTAGCCTAGTATATCTCTCACTGTCTGGTCAAATGTAGAGGATATCACACTGGACATGTTAATGTGAACCACGCAATATATAACACATAGCCTAAATATCATCCACAAGGTGGCTAACCGAGTGAAAGCATTAAGCAATGAAATACCCATATAACTACACAAGCACAAGAGGAATTCAATTTCTCTTTACTCTAGATACAGATTCGGTTTTATCAATCTCCCTACGATGGCTAGACATGGGAAACAAGTTTACTAAACAACAATGTGCAACAAGTTGATTGTTATACATTAAGACCATTCAATATAGGTTAAGGGTTCATCCTCTTGATTTGGGAATTCTCCCAAAATCAATTCATCACCCAATCTAGCCAAGGATGAGCAATTGTGCCTTGATAACAAGACCCATTAAGCACAAGAATTGGAACCCAGGCCAATTTAGCAACTAAATGCCTGAACTGAAACCTTTCCCACTCTTTGGAGCTAAATCTCTAACACTCCAATTACTCTACACATGGCATTTTGGTCATCCATCAATCAATCAACAATCATGGGAAGTTAAATTACACTACTCCTACATTAAATTACTCTACTCCTAATCCCAATCATGGACACATGTCAATTTCAGACCTCTACACACATGGATATTGCAATTAGAGCTTAAAACATGTAATTGGCAAAGAGTAAAACAAAACCCACATGAATTTAAGAACAAACAACATATATAACACAAGTGTAGGGTTTACAATATTCCCCAAATCGGGGTTACACATCAAAGAAATAGAAAATACAAAGAAATGAGCAAATAAGAGACAACCTTTGAAGACAAGTCCTCCAAAGATGCTCCAAACCTTCCTAGCTCGGATTTAGTTCAAAAACCTCTCCTATTTCCTTGCAAACTGCCCTAAGATGGATGGAAGAGATGTAAAAATGGTGGTGGAGGTGTGTGGTGAGCTCCCATGGAGGAAAAACCTCCATGGGAGCTTGGATCCTCTCCTTATTTGGTGAAGAATGTGAAGAATGTGAAGAAGGTGAAGAAAATGGAAGAGAGAGAGAGAGTTGGGCGGAGGAGAGAGAGAGGGGGGTTAGGGATTCTGAAAAACTGAAGATAAAAGGGGGTATTTATAGTGGGGAAGGGGCTAGGGTTGAAATAATGGTGAAAGGATGAGAATGCCCATGCATAAGTGGCTGATTTGGACGGCTTCGCAGGTGACTTTCCAGCAGCGCGCACCGTTACGGAAACGGGCATAACTTTCTCCACAAACATCGGAATCGTGATCTTGAAGAACCATTGGAAAGAAGATTTCTGGGGCTTTCCAACATATGTAGCACAAAACCCAGTTCGATTGGAGGAGAGAGATATGGCCCCCGCAAGTTGAGTGTTCTATAGAAAACTTTCATCAAAAATTCCGCCTTGATTTTGCGCCCTATTCTGCGCCCTAGGCCGTAGAATTACAAAAAGTGGGTCTTCTGGTCCCTTTATGCTCCCTAAACGGCAGCCCCTAATCACCGAATTAGGGAGCAAAATTTAACTTTTGAAAATTGCACTTTTGCCCCAATATTTCACCATTTTTGCACTTTAGCCCCTCTTCTGGAAAAAGTCTTGAAACACTTATTTAAAACGTTAAATACTCGGTTTTACCCAGGAAACAAGCATAAAAGATAAAAGTAAGGGGCTACACAATGTGTAGAAATAAGAGTTATCAATGCTTGTGCCGCTAGACTGACGGGGTGGAGCAAAACTCGATTTGGGAATCTGGGGAAAACCATAGAAATAAAGAACAGAGAGATTGAAATTCTATATAGAAAGTGCTCTGAAGTTGGAGTGATGCAGAAGATCAAAATCAAGGAAAGGGAAGTGGAGAATCTTCTTGACAGTGAGGAACTGTATTGGAAACAAAGGTCTAGGGCAGAATGGCTTAGTGCGGGCGATCGGAATTCTAAGTTCTTTCACACTAGAGCTACGGTAAGGAGAAAGAAGAACCATATTGCCTCTCTCATGGACAGTATGGGTGTTTTACAAGAATCAGAAGTAGGTATGGCCAAGGTGATTTCTGACTATTTCTCTGATTTATTCAGGTCCTCAAATCCCTCGGAAGTGGTAATCAGAAAAGCTTCAAATTCCATCACATCTAGGCTTAATGAAGCTTTAAGAGCAGAGCTTGATAGTGATTTTAGAGTAGAGGAAATAAAATCAGCTATCTTCAATATGGGTCCTACTAAAGCCCCAGGACCGAATGGTTTCCAAGCAGTATTCTTTTAGAAGTTTTAGGAAGTATTAGGTCCCGATGTTTCTCGTATCTGTCTCTGGGTGCTTAATGGTGACGTTGTAGGGAAAAATATCGTAGTACACGCAGCGGAAGCGAGACTAAAAATTGATTTAGTAACTTTTAAAAATTTTTCCTTTTATGAACCTTAAAACCCTTTAATCAATTAAACATATATATTATCTAACAAAAGAAGAATACCTTTTGTCGCGTGATCCGATTGACTTGCGTCGATGGTAATCCGCAAGATCTTCAATCCTAGCACGAACGTGGATCACCTAGGAGCGTGGTCTCCCTTTTCTTTGAATTGCAAACCTGTGAATGGACAAAACAAACTTTTCTTTTCTTTGTTAGTCACAAAAACAATCAAAAGAATACTAAGATTATTCCGGTCACTTTTGAGTTCTCAATCTAATGATCGAAACTCGCGTGAACCTAGATTGATGTTGTACACACAAGCTTATTGATGAATAAGCAAATAGTATACCATCAAAGAATAATCTATCACTCTTTTATGTTTTTAGTAAAATAAAAATAATCTTTCTATGAATTGAGAAGAAGAAGAAGAAAATAGAATCAAGCACCAAAAACCTAGAGTGGCCGAATTCTATAAGTCCACATATATAGGTGGCAAAATTTTCTTTTTCTCTTTCTATTAGGGTGGCCGAAAATAATAACCTAAAAGGGACTAGGGTTGCCGCAATACTCAAGCCAAAAAGGAGTTTGTATTGCACCCTAATTCCTATTTAGTTTAAGACTTCAAACCCTAATTCAATTCATAAATCTTTTATTCTTTTATTTGACTAAATAAAAAAGACTTCTTATTTGATTAAATAAATAAAATTAATTATTTATTTCCTTATCAAACAAGTCTTTTACTTTTACTTTAGGAAATATATTTCCTGATCAGAAAAGATTTGTTTCTTAATTAAACAATTAATTAATAAATTAATTAATTCTTATTTAATTAAAACAATGAAACAAAATAATATATTAGGTTAATAAACCACCTTGCCACCCCACTTAAAATAAATGGGCCAAGATATTATTTTCTTATTTCATTTAATCCATTGGACTTTAAATAAAAAGCCCACATGTGAACCAGACCCATTCTTACTAAAAGAAACAAGCTCACATGCCTTTCATTAATATATTAATATAATTGAGCAGCCCATTACTTAAATAATGTGCAAATTATATTCTTAATATATTAAATGCAATTCTAGATGGACCCTTAAATTGGTCCGGTAGAATATATCAAGTGATCCATGCAAGTCCGTGTGGATTAGGGATCTTGGCGGGCCATCTAAATTTAAGTTTCAATAGACATAACCTAATCTCAATCAACAAATGATTCACTTAGGTCCGATCCATTAATTTTAACTCATTCCACTAAAGAGTTAAAACTGAACTCTTAAATAAAGATAGAAAAGGAAGATGCTCCTCATTCATACCCTAGACAATCATATTGGAGATAGTGTATCCTCGTGATTAATATCAGTAATTGTCAAGAGTTCATAGACCGCCTATAACTCTCCAAGTTACCATATTTACTCATATGACCACGTTTTGAACTTGGATATTTTGACTTGTTCAGAAGCCATGTTTTCAATAGACACTATCGAAAACTCAACGTTGAGATTTAATATCCAATTACCTCAAAACATCCATATGATGATATTATACTCTCATTTAACAAAATGGAGCCACGATGTCCATATCTATAAATGAAGTCCTCTATCGATTAACAAATGAATATCACCAAACTATCGAGGATAGACTATGCGATATAATCGTACTCATTGATAACTCAAATGATATCACTTGCAACCATAAGTCCATCATTTATCTCAGGATTAAGATAGACTCTCCGATTGTCCTGATAATGAAAAGACTTTTATCTACTGACGGTTATAGATAAAGTATTTCATTGTGATCTAGTTCAATGCACCCAGTGCACTAGATTCTTTTGCTCGAAGACACTCCGATGATTTTAGACTCATCATATCTCATTTGATCCCACTCAAATGCTAGCAAAAGAATTCTACAACTTTAACAAGATAAAGGTGCCCAACCTTTAACTTAAGTTGTGAACAATATTCAAGACTAACTAAAGAATTGTGTCTACCACATACATATCCAGATGTACGAACAATTCTTCTTTTCTCATAGTCTTTAGACCTTATGATTATTTACTTTGACAATTATAATATTAAACTATAAATGCTATACGATTTGTTAAACCAGAAATCACTTTATTAATATGAAAAAGATTGTTAATTACAATATTACACTCTTGCTATTGAGCATAATCCTAACAGACGTCTCTATCAGAGATTTTAATAGTACTAATGTTGTCATAATCCTGAAAGTCCGGAACCCGCTCTCCCCAAAAGACTTTAGACCGATTTCTCTATGTAGTGTGGTGTATAAGACGATCACTAAAGTCCTCGCTAACAGAATTAAGGAATGTCTCCTGGACTTTATTTCGAACCATCAATCCGCTTTCATCCCTGGTAGATAGATTCATAACAATGTGATAGCCGCTTTCGAGACCCTACACTCTATTTCCAAAAGGAAGAAAGGGAAAAGAGGCATGATGGCCATCAAACTCGATATGTGTAAAGCTTATGACCGTGTAGAGTGGCAATTCCTCAAAGCTGTCCTGATTCAAATGAACTTTCCGGTAAGATGGGTGAGGTTGATCATGGATTGTGTCAGCTCCTCTAGTCTCTCCTTTTTGTTAAATGGTCAGATTGATTGTACTGTGATTCCCTCCAGGGGCCTGAGACAAGGATGTCCCCTCTCACCCTATCTCTTTCTTTTGTGCGCTGAGGCTCTTTCTTATCTCATCAGGAATTCTGAGGGGAATGGCAGGTTTCTAGGTATCAAGTGTGGACGTGGGGGACCTCTTATCAGCCACCTCCTCTTTGCGGATGACAGTATCCTATTCTGTAAGCCTTCCAGACTTAGCTACACTCGTATTCGGAATATCCTCAACATTTACAAGCAAGGATCAAGACAACAAGTGAATATTCAAAAGTCAATGGCCATTTTCAGCCCTAACATTGACATGAGCACCAAGATGGACATTCTGGGTAGCCTGGGCATGAGCTTTAACTGTGTCCAAGACAAGTACCTAGGACTGCCTTCTTTGATTGGCAGAAACAAGCGAGTCTTATTCAATGAAATTCGAGAGAAGTTGTGGAAAAAGATGCGAGGATGGAAAAATAATTTATTCTCATTCAGAGGGAAGGAAGTCTTGATTAAGGCAGTTGCTCAGGCTATACCTTCCTACGCTATGAGCATTTTCAGACTTCCGGGCAGCATTATCAACGAACTCACAGCCATGATCTCTAAATTCTAGTGGGGTACCCGAGAAGGGAAGCGGAAGATAAGTTGGATGAAATGGAATGCCTTATGTCTCCTAAAACCGATGGGAGGTATCGGTTTCAAAGACTTAGCCTCTTTCAACCAAGCCCTTTTAGCTAAACAGGGTTGGAGAATTCTGAACAATCCAGAGACTCTAGCTTCACAGATCCTTAAAGCTTAATATTTCAAGGGTCTTGATTTTCTGAAAGCCCCCCTCAAAACTAGATGTTCCCACATTTGAAGGAGCTTAATCTAGGGTAGGGATCTACTTTTGAAAGGCATCCGTTGGAAAATTAGGGATGGAACTTCGGTCAAGGTCTTCAAGGACCAATGGCTACCTCAACCCCACACTTTTAAGCCGATCTCCCCGGACCCTGGAATAGATGTGTATGTGGCTGACCTTATGGACAACTATAGAATTGGGTGGGATCATGCGAAACTTCGACAATTCCTACTTCCAATAGACAGAGAAGCTGTTTTGTCTATTCCCATTAGTAGGACGGGTGGCCAGGATAAAATTTCTTGGCATTTTGACAAGAAAGGCATATATTCGGTCAAAAGCGGATACCGGCTTGCTCTACAAGGAAAGATCAGAGAAGCGACCTCTAACAACTCAGCATCTAGAAAATGGTGGACTACCTTGTGGAGCCTGAATATCCCCCCCAAGGTTCGTATTTTTGTGTGGCGTGTTTGTTGTAATGCAATCCCTTCTTTGGCAAATCTTTGGAATCGTAAAGTGGTGGCAGGCCCTTCTTGTATCAAGTGTGGCTCGGCTCTGGAATCAATTGATCATGAGTTGTTCTGGTGTGGTATTTCCAGGAAAATTTGGGGAAGAACTCGCTTTGACAGCCTTCTTGATAACCTGGACAGACTCCCTGTTCTGGATGTCTGCTTATTTATCTCTGCCAAGGTCTCTCGGGATGAGCTGAGTCTGTTTTGTATGCTTGCCTGGGCTATCTGGAATGATAGGAACTATACTATAAATGGTGGGAAAGTTTGTGACCCAGAGATAGTGATTTCAAAAGCTAAAAATTTCCTTTCGGAATTTCTAAGCTCCTTCTCGGCCCTCATTCCAGCGGTAGGGCCTTCTTCAAGACCCCCCCCCCCCCCCCCCCCCCCCCTGTGGTGTTTGGTTAGCCCCTCTTCCAGTCTTCCAGGGATTCTTAAACCAAATACGACCACGACTTTCTGCAAAAATTCCAGATTTATTGGCTTGGGTATGGCATTCAGGGATGATAAAGGTAGAGTTTTGTTAGCTTGGGCTAGGAAGGTGTATGGCTCCTATAACAAAGAGACAGGCGATTTTCTTGCACTCAGGGAGGGGTTGCAACTTGCTCGCTTCTTCAATTTGCAGGTCAAGTTAGCTGAAGTTGATAACCCCTTTGTAGCGTCTATCCTGAACTCCCCCTCCCCTTTTTTAGGTGATGCCACTTTCATTGTAAATGACATTATGGCCTTATTCTCTTAATTTTCAATTTGTAAGTGCCAAGTCTCTTCCCAATTGGGGAACTCCTTAGCTCGAAATTTAGCTAACAAGGCATTCTCCTTCATTAGGGAGCAATTCTGGTTGGATACCAACCCTCCTTGTAATCTCTTTTCTGTTTAATGCATTGTTGTTTTCTTTAAAAAATAAAAATAAAAAATAAAAACCGTTTTTCATTTTATTTTGAAAAAATAAAAACAAAATGACAAAAAAAAAAATGTTAAAATTGAAAATTTTGAAAAAAAAAATTGAAAAAAAAAAAAAAAAACTCCATAGTTTATCTCTTCCGATTCGACTCACGGTATGTCTTCTTCTTCTTTTGCAGAAATTAAATCAATTCGTGTTGATTTTTTGTTTTTTGTTTTTGGTATTTCTGGAAACATAATGGTGAAGCTCACGGCCATATGTAGATTCAAGTGAATGAAATTAAATATCACAACCTTATAGAAACATTTTATAGAGATGGAAGTTCAAATTACAATATGTAGATGTTCTTAGCCATGGTGGTTTTTGGTCAATAAATTAAAGATGTTCTTAGAGGGTGGTTTTTGGCCAAAAACAAAACTAGAGGGAGGGTTTTTTTGATAGTATCCCAAACTTAGAGGGAGGGTTTTTGAACAAAATCAGTCAGAAGTGTTTCGGTGGGATTTCATATGCCATATTCAATTAGGATACAATCTTATTTCATAAGATATCAATTTTTTTAGAGCAATCAAAGAGAACTTTCATTATTGAAAAAAAAAAAAAAAAAAAAAAAAAGCGAGAGAGAGAATACAGACGAGTAAGCTATCCACAACACAATACAATGGTATCTTAATTATGGAGAGAAATAGACCCTGTACAAATTGAGCTGGAATTACACTTAATTATGGAGAGAGCATCATTTCATTTGTAACCACATTTCACCTGAGCAATGTTGAAGATTTTCCCGCCGAAACAAACATTTGTCTACAAAAACCACCGTTTAATCTCCTTAAGATCAATCTCTTTATCATCACAATCACAAACACCAACACCGTCGTCAGCTGCATCATCTTCTTCTTCTTCATCATTTCCATCCGATTCAAATCTAACAGATGCTTTACTCAAATCCAGAACTCCTAACGAAGCCCTCAAGCTTTTTAATTCCTCTCTTAGAAAACTAAACCCAATCAATCATCTTGCGCCCTTCTCAGCCACAGTCCATGTCTTAATTAACGCCAAATTGTACAAACACGCCAAGTGTTTGATGAAAGACCTTATAGACAAACTCCTCAACACTCTCAAACCCCACCGGGTCTGTTACGCTCTCTTTAAAGCTCTTAACAGTTTAGAAAGTCCAAAATTCAATCCCAATGTGTTTGGTACGTTAATTATTGCGTTTTCCGAGATGGGTCTAGTTGAAGAGGCTTCATGGGTGTATCACAAGATCGGCATTTTGCCTGCTGTTCCTGTGTGTAATGCGTTGTTAAATGGGCTGGTTAAGAAGGGAATGTTTGAATCCATGTGGCAATTTCATACGGACATGCTATCGCGTGGGATGGTTTCAAATTTTGTCACATATGGGGTACTGATTGATGGCTGTTGTGGTCAATGTGATGTTTTGAAAGCGCGTAGTTTGTTTGATGAGATGGTTGAGAAAGGGATTGAACCAACTGTGGTGATTTACACCATTCTCATTCGTGGTCTTTGCAATGAGAGTCAGATGACAGAGGCAGAAAATATGTTTAAGCTTATGAGAGATTCAGGTGTGCTTCCTAATGTCTACACTTACAGTGCTCTAATTGATGGCTACTGCAAAATGGCTGACATAAAACGAGCACTCAACTTGTATCAAGACATGCTACGTAATAATTTACTGCCAAATGTTGTTATATTTGGTTGCCTAATAAATGGGCTATGCAAAGTGGGTGAATTGAGATCAGCAAGAAGTTTTTTTGTTTACATGGCCAAGTTTGGTGTTGTTCCTAATGTATATCTGTATAATTGTTTGATTGATAGCCATTGCAAGGCAGGGAACTTGTCTGAAGCTACAGGTTTGTGTTCAGAGATGACAAAATTTGAAATTACTCCAGATGTATTCACTTACAGTATTCTTATTAAAGGTCTCTGTAGTGAGGGTCGAGTCAAAGAAGCGGATGATTTATTGCAAAAAATGAACAAAGAGGGAGTCTGTGCCAATGCTGTGACATACAATTCACTTATTGATGGATACTGTAAAGCAGGTTACATGGAGAAGGCTTTGAATGTGTGTTCTCAAATGACAAAAAAGGGTGTAGAGCCCAATGCCATTACCTTTTCCTCTTTGATTGATGGTCATTGCAAGGCGGGAAATGTGGAGACTGCTATAGCTTTGTACTTAGAGATGATAATTAAAAGCCTTGTGCCTGATGTCGTTGCTTATACAGCTTTGATTGATGGGAATTGTAAAGATGGTAACATGAAAGAAGCTCTCCGGCTACATAAGGAGATGTTAGATGCTGGCCTGACCCCCAATGTTTTCACAATTAGTTGCTTGGTTGATGGCCTTTGTAAAGATGGAAAGATTTCCGATGCAATCAAGTTGTTTTTGGAGAAGACTGATAAAACAAATGGTGGCTTTTGTTCCCCAAATCATGTGATGTATACATCAATTATTCAAGCCTTGTGCAATGATGGGCGGATTTTTAAAGCTAGCAAGTTTTTCTCTGATATGAGATTTGATGGTTTGAGACCAGATGTAATCGCTTACGTTGTCATGCTACAGGGGCATTTTCAAGCCAAGCACATGCCTGATGTGATGATGTTGCATGCAGATATGATAAAGATGGGTATTATGCCAAATGCAGTCGCTAATGAGGTCTTAGCTTCAGGTTATCAAGAGAATAGATATCTGAAATCAGCTTTCCGATGTTCTGAGGATTTAAAAAGAAATCAGGCATTGGATGTTTTGAGTCAAGAGAACCTGTGATGGGATCTTTCTTAGTCATGTAGTGAAATTGGTTTTGTGAACGAGTACAGTTACAATTTACAGTTAGGTTAAAAAAATAAAAATAAAAAATAATTGGTTTTCGTCGCTGTCGTGCTTAGATCCACGTGGGCTCTGGCTCTGTCTCCTTCCGGCGGTAGCGTCTCTTTCATCCATCTCCTTCTAACACAATGGGATACTATGGGGGAGAAAAAAGGTTGGTGTGTTTGAGGTATCTAACATTTGAGGTATGTTTTACCTTGTTATCTAAAGCTTATTTTTTATTGGACAATTTTTTGTCACAGCCTTAATATCTCACCGGTGCTTGGTCTTTTTTTTTTTGGGTTTTGGTATTTCATTAATTCTGTTTTTGTTGGTTTACTAGATCATAAATTTAACCCCTTGCTTATGAAATAACTCTGTTAGAACAACATAATACGGCTATAGATATGCTGACTGACACTACATACTAGAGGAAAATTTATAGAAAGTAGAGGAATCTAACTCTTGAATCATTATTCTTTTTTATATGCTGCATTTACTTACTATTTTCGTTTAAATGTAAAACAAAATTGAAATTTGCATCATTTATCTGACCTACCAAGGTGGTGCTATCTTTGTGGTAAAAGGGCATAAAACAAGGTGACAATATGAAGAAATTGTTGACCGATAAGATAAATCATTCTGGTTTCAGCTCTCTTGATATTCCAATTTTGCTTTTAGTGAATTTTAAGAGCCCGTCTAGCAAGCCGTTTTCTGTTTTTGTTTTTCGAAAAGAAAAATGAAAATGAAAATGAAAATAGTGTTTTTAGTTTCATTTTTGAATTCCGAATACGTGTCTAGTAGCATTTACTGAAATCCGTATTTTGAAAATAAAAACGTAAAAAGTGCGTTTGGTAGGATAACCGAAAACTTTCGAAAATTGAAATATCAATTTTTAATTTTTGTTTAATATTATAACAATTATAAATAAATGATTAAATAATTAATAAAAAATATTTTGTAATTTAATTTAAGGTTTAACAAATTTAACAGTTGAAGAGGAAAAGGAAGAGGAAGAAGAAGAAGACCAAGAAGAAGACCAGATCGACGGCAGGAAGCAACGCAGATCAGCGGCGGGAGGAAGAGGAAGAAGAAGAAGAAGAAGAAGAGATCTCGACGGCGAGATGCAGGGCAGATCTCGACGGGAAGAAGAAGAAGAAGAGGAAGAAGAGGAAGAAGAAGAAGAAGAAGAAGAAGGAAGAAGAAGAAGAAGAAGAAGAAGAAGAGATCTCGGTGGCGAGATGCAGAGCGGCGGGAAGAAGAGGAAGAAGAAGAGGAAGAAGAAGGAAGAAGAAGTCGGTGAAATTTTTTTTTTTATTAAAATAAAATATATATTAATGATATGTGGCCCACTTATTTAATGATATGGGACCCACTTCATTTGGAAAACAAAAACAAATTCAAGAAAAAACAACTTTTTTTTGTTTTTCAAAATTTTCACTTTTAACACTAGTTTTGTTTTTCATTTTGTTTTTGTATTTTGAAAATAAAATGAAAAACGGTTACTGAACACGAATTTGAAATCATTTTTGGAAACAAAAACAAAAACAGGCTGAAAACATGCTGCAGGACAGGCCCTAAGTGTCTTGTTTTTGGGAGCATTACTTACCACTTATTGGTTTTAGGTTCTTAACCCAATTGGCATGCAATGCATAATAGACTTCAAAATGCTAAGAGCATAGATGAGGTATGGCCTTCGTCAACTTTTCCTGCAGATGTGCTATTTTTAAGCCAAAATTTACTTGTTATGGTTTATTATTATTGTAATTTTAATTTTCTTACTTTGATTTTTCTGGAACAAGTTATCCAACATCACGCCTTTTTCCTTGATAAGTGTCTCAGAGAATGTTTGCTTCTTTTGCCTGAATTGCTCAAGGTTTGTTTTGATACACGATTGCTAATTCTTGAATACCGTTTTAGTTTCCTATTCGGGTAAATAAATGTGATGACCATAGATGATGGATATGATATTTGTTTCTAAGGAGTGAGAAGAATGTACAAGATTTTGAACAACCTTAATTGAAAAGAAGTGCAAGAATAACTAGAATGAGTGTACAATGGAAGTAAAATCTTCTAAACAAGGAATGATCTTGAGAAAAGTAATTGCATTCTTGTAAAATCCATTCTTAGTAACATTCTTTGAGAATAATTAAATCTTTTTTGTGATTTCTATTTGGATGAATTTTGTCTAAATATATTATAAAAGTTGAAAAATTATCATGGTATCCTAAAAGATGTGTACATTCAATCAAATTTCATATTTGTTATTCATAGTTAAGTTTTTATATTTTTTGACTGGCAACCCATTTTAAACTTCAACTAAATGGAAGAATTTAAATTTTGATGCGGACCTAGAAAATAGAATTTTCCAAGGTTTTATAAAAGTGCATTACAATGAAACAATGTCGGCTAACAAGAGCAACGACTTTGAAATGGAATGGTGTTAATACAAATATACATTAGGGGCATTTTGGACCTCATACATGAATAAGGGAGATATTTGTACAATTATGAGCAAAAATTGCAAGCTTTACATCAAATAAGCTGACTAAAATTATTTCTTTATTTTTCTATTTCTCTATTGTATTTTACATATTGTAAAGACGATATTAAATTACCAAAAATAGGAAGTTTTAAAAATACCTCCAACAAGTTTTAAAATTACCAAAAATATGAATGTAAAATAAATTAATAAGAGTAAAGCTGTCTTTTGAAATAGTGGCAACTCACCTTTCTTTCATAGTAATAGACTAAGTGCTTGTTTGGTTGGGCTTTCTACTGGCTCAAAAGGTCTACGAACCTCTACTTAAGTTTTTTAGAGTTGTTTGGTTGGGTTTTTGAAATTGTCTATTTTAAATTCAGTAGAGGCTAGTAAAGTTTAAACCTCTACTAGGCAAAAGCTCCTTCTTATGAGCTTTTCAAAATAAACCTTTTAAAAAAAGAAGTATTTGATTATTGCTCTAATCAATCCTCCCATCAACAAGCAGTTAGCAGTGTTTAGTGGCAGTGGACATCCACAATTGTTCTCTATGCTCTAGCTGACTATACTTGAAAAAAAAAAAACACGAGATAGAAAAAAAAAAGAAAAAAAGAAAAAGAAAAAGAAAAAAAAATTGTCAATGGGCTATTTTCGACAATTTCCTTCATATATAAATTGAAAATATATCAAAATTTGATAAGCAATAATGCTCGTGGGGTTAAAAAGTTTAACAGAGTAGCGGTGTAAATCGGATGCAGATAATTCAATTCGAAAAAATCAGACAAATTGAAGTCTGACTCCGAATTTCGTATATGTGGAAGAGTCTCATTACAACGGCAGCCGCATCCGCCGCCGTCTCCACCACCCTGAAAGACTAATCATTTCGTTCAACTAAGAACTAACCAACACAAAGATCACCCCTTTCGTCGCTGTCGTGCGTTAGATCCACGCCGGCAGCGTCTCCTTCCGGCGGCGGCGTCGCTTTCACCCATCTCCTTCTATGGGGGAGGAAAAAGGTTGGTGTGTTTGAAGTTTTGTTTTTGTTGATTTTAAGATTCAGTGAATTGTGTTTCCAGATTCTAAGACTAGTCTTATAATCTCTATGTTTATTACCTGTTTTTGTAGTTAACATTTTCAACATTTTTGACATGTTCTACTTTCAACAAAATGGTAATTATCAAATCTTTTTGAATTCTCTCATTTTTTTACTAATTTTATTATATCCATTAGGATTTATGAACACTTGGTGAAATAAATGATACAACACATCAACAACAACAACAAGAAGAGAGTTCATTGTCTTTTTCAAAAAGTGGAAGAGAATCCAACAAGAGTACTCCCACAATTGGTACCAAATGAACACTTACTTCATTTTCTTTCTTTTATGCTTCACAACACTCACATTTCATGGAACTGCTACAACACATCAACAACAACAAAAGGGTTCATTGTCTTTTTCAAAAGAAGCCAATCATGGTGGTGGTGGTAAGGGGGGAGTGATTGGAGTGGAAGGAGGGCCAGAGTCAGTGGTGTGGGTGGTGCAACTCTCTGACCTCCATTTCAGCGTGCACCACCCTGACAGAGCCTTGGATTTCAAGAGGCTTGTGGGGCCTGCTCTCTCTATGATCAACCCTTCTCTTGTCCTTATCACCGGTGATCTCACAGGTTTGTTTGTTTGTTTTTTGCTTTCAAACCCTTCAAAATTTGAGTCTTTTTAGCTTGATGGGTGCCCATGATTTCTAAATTTTTATGCTTTTTTATTGGATTGCTTGAGCTAATGTATGTGGATATGGGATTATTGGGTGTTGTGGCTTGATGGATGCTTGTGAATTTCATGTTTGAGTTTTTGTTTATGTGCATGCTTGTCGATTCATGTGGTTTCATTTAAACATATGATTGATCAAGGTATGGAAACATGGATTTAACTAGTGATTTCTTCGATATCTCTTTTGTGTAAAATGGAACTTGTAGATCGTTATTTTAATTAGTGAATGAAAATTTGTGTTGGAAATGTTGCTAATTATTCATGAACAATTGCAATGGGATGTGTACGTTCTCTTGTTAATTGTTGATTTCGTGATTGGTTCCCTCTTTTGAATGTATGTATCTATAAAAGCTCATTGATTAAACTCTCCTTGGAATGAGGTAAAATAAATGCGGAGGACCTACAAATTATTGTCAATAATTGTTTTTGTCAAAGTTTCTAGACAAAGTTGGAGAATGTAGTGAACACTATCAGTAACTTAATTCGTTTTCATCAGTTTTGCTGAATATTAAGCATTGTTGAGGATTATGATTCTTGAATTATTCCAAAATGTGATAAATAGGTTGTCAATTTGGGGGTTGAAACTGGATAATTGATATGATGAAGAACTTAATATATGATAAAGTAAAGCATAAACATCCTCTAGAGAGCGGATTGAATGCTATAAAACTTTGAAGCTTTAAGCAACTTTATGAAAAGAACTCTTATAATGTTCCAAGTCGGTCCCTTTCCTTTTGGGTAGTGGGAACTAGAGAATATATAGTGACAACATTCTTTGGGCCTCTCTCTGATCTACTGTGTTTGTACACTGTCAGACACTCAGTTTATTTTGTGTATTTCTCCAAATTTATCACTTAGAAAAAAGAATACGGTTAATAGAAATTTAAATTTGCTTGCTATCTATCATGTTTTTTGTTACACCCGTGGTCGACTTACTCTAAATTTTTTTGTAAGAAATTTTTCATTATCTCCTATTACTGGCATCACAAGCTTCCAACACTAAGAGGGTTGGTATTGTTGAATGTTTATTTTTTATAATTTAAATGTGTCTATTGCTAATTTGTGATTACACAAACTGTATGATCTTCATATGGATTACCGGATGATTTAAATTAAATCTTATTTTATTTTCTTAACAGATGGGAAAAGCAAGGACTTACTAACAATGAAGCAAAATGAGGAGGAGTGGGTGGAGTACGAGAAAGTAATGGGGGATGTGATAACAAGGAGTCGACTTGACAAGAGCATTTTCTATGATCTTAGAGGGAATCATGATAATTTTGGTGTACCAAATGTTGGTGGTTCACTTGATTTCTTTTCAAAATATAGCATCAATGGAAAGTTGGGAAGAAGGGGGAATGTCAATAGCATCACTATTGAGGTCAGTCTCAGAATACTTTATCCACTGGTATCTATATCCTATGATTCATGCTTTTAATCTTATTGCTGCTGCAAAATTATTTTGCTACAAGTTCAATTTCCTCTTAACTGCCAAACTTTATGAGACTTTTAGAATCTCAATGTTATACCACTAGTTGCTGATGATATTCTCTGTTATAATTATTTTAATTATAGTTAAAGCTTGAAATACCCTTAAATAAGCATGTAGTAGTGACAAACCATTGCACTCTTCTTGATGGGACTTCACGTCAACTTTTTCTTTTCCTTCCTTGCATCAGATGAATTTTACTGCTCAAAATGATAATCGTAAAACTTTTTAATTTCTTCCTCATCTTACATGTTTGTACCTTGCTATCCAGACTGCTGAGTGGAAACATCTATTTGTTGGGTTTGATAGCACAATGTCTGTTGGTTTGCGAGGACCAACTAATCTTTTTGGGCATCCAACCAATGAACTGCTAACTGAGATAGACTCAGAATTGTCTCGGTGTAATTTTACGAAACCGGTTACCAAGATTTCTTTTGGGCACTTCCCTCTTTCATTCTCAGTGTCCTCGTTTTCTGGGAGGAGCCTTAAAGATATATTTCTCAAGCATTCCCTATCAGCTTAACTATGCGGGCATCTCCATACAAGATTCGGTAAGAATCTGAAGCGGCACCATCACTTAAGTCGTCATGTTCTGTCTTCAGAAAAGTTTTTCCAGCTAAATATGAACCAAATGCCTTTCGAGAGTGCCAAAAATTGTTCATTTGGAGCTCCACCTATGGAAGATTTCTGGGAGTGGGAGATGGGTGACTGGAGGAAGAGTAGAGCCATGCGAATTGTGGCCATTGATAGAGGTCATGTTTCATATGTTGATCTTAACTTCAAGTCAGGAGCTAAAAAGACTATTATATTGCCCACATTTCCACTGGACTCACGCTTCATGTCATCCAGTTCCTCGCATCTAAAGTATGAATGTCAATATATGGTCCCTCGATCATACGAGACTATCAGAGCTCTTGTGTTTTCTGTTTCCCCAATTGTGTCGGTTACGGCTAGAGTCTATGATTCGAGACCTGGGCATCTTGATATGGTTATGGAGGCATTAATGAGAAAACATTCAGACAAATCCTCAAGGGGAGATCTATATTTAGCACCATGGAACTATGGAGCTTTTGAGGACCCATCTCCTGATAGATTTGGCTGCAAATAGAAGCAACTGATGTTATGGGTAGATCAACTATGACTGAGCTAAGGCCATTTTCTGTAAATGGTCGCAGTGCTAAGTATTCTTGGACTTGGAAGGAGTTCTTCGTGATGGGTGTTCAATGGGCTACCCTGTATTATCCAATTCTCTGGTCTGCTTTATATTTCCTATTCTTCATTCTTATTGTTCCAAAAGCACTCATGGTTTTCTCAAAGAAGCAGTACACTTACAAGAATTTCGTCACCAAAAAAGGGATCATTTATGGTATAGTGTGGGTTCTACAAGAGCTCTGTAAGATTGTCATGGTATGGTACGGCATTTTGGGGTACTTATTCTACCTTATACTATTTCCATGGTGTTTTGGACAAGTTTTCACCGATGGTGGAAATATAGGATACATGACTTATATGGGTTGGATGGTGAAAACTTTTAACAATAAGGATACTCATGAGTATATTGGATCTCCTGATGTAATGGTGGTTGTTCTTCCCCATCTCGTGTTTATGGTTTTGCCTGCTACTTTGCTTTGTGGGGCTTTAGCTGCTGAAAGGGCGGTCCATAAGGAACATGTTCTATCGCTTTCAGGGAAGAAAGAAGATGATTATAGTTGGAAGAATGATAGATCTCTAAGTCATGACTATCAAGGCAGTAGAAGAGCAAAGTTCTGTCTTGGAGTGCGGTGGATTCAGAAAATTCTGCTTGTTGTTTGCTTGGCGCTTTGTTGGAAGCATTTTATAGTAAGCGTTTAGCTTTTATCATTTTAGTTTGTCCAATATGGCTTTCAAGGGTATAAAATATAAATGTGCTAAATCATATCGTGTGGGTTACTGCCACCACTTCAACACAAAATTAAATGATCAGTTATATGAGTCACCGAAACAATTGATGCATACATGACCTGAATAGTTACAATTGATAGATGACAGTCATTCAATTGATTGGCCTTATAACTAAATCATTTATTTCCACTGAAATACTCTAATCATCCAGATTGTTGATTCATAGTTCTAAGAAGTCATGGGAAGATGAGCGAAAACTTCTGATTCATTGCTTAGGCTTCTTAGGAACCAAATTAGAGATGTATGACTCATAATACTTGATTGTCTTTCACTCGTAATTCTCTTGTTTTTGAATTGGTTGTTCTTTTCGCAGAATTGCAGGGTTCTCATCAAAGCATACGAGATGAACCCATTAATCCACTTTCCCGTATATAGCTTCTTTGTTCCTCTATTACTGGCTTATGCTGCTTACAAAACTGCGAGGCCATAAGTATCACCAATGCCTCAATCAAAAATGTCGAAGAAGCATAATATCTATTGCCTCGATCAATAATATCGAAGAACCATTATTATACATTTAACAGGTTTTGGAGTCCCACTCAAAGCAAACAGTGCCCAATTGCAAATGAGTTTCTATCATAACTGCTGATTAGCCATAGCAATAACCTTTTTTTTTGTTTTTGTTTTGAAAATCATCATATTATAACAAGAAAGAACAGCAGAGCCACAAAGGCTAACAACAACAAAAACAGGGCGCCAAAGGAGACCAACAAAATAGAGCAACAAACAAGACACAGAAAACCCACACTACAGCAGCCAACAAAACACAGGCAACCACCCAAAGACCCAGTCCCCCGATCTATTCGACCTCATCTTTGCCAGGCTGTCCGCAAAAGAGTTAAAAATTCTGGAATCAAAAACAACCTTTAGCCATAGCAATAACTGATGCACAATAGAGATTTGTTAGCTAAATTTGTTGAACACTGCAACTCTGTTGTGGATTTTCACATGATGGTGTTATTCCTTGCAACCAATTTGGTGTAGTAAATTTTAGTCATGTCTTTTTGTTGGCTCTTTAAACATTTTTTTTGCAAGTTTGATTAATTTGTTTTTATTCAATGCAATCAAGTTTCACTAATGTACTAGTTCTTTTCACTTGTTGCCTCTGATGTGAGACATTCTTACTTTGAGAATTTGTATTGGTATAAATTTATATGGGTCTCCGGTGTTATAAAGTATAATTTGTAATCCAATCAAAATCTGATGTTTGTTATCAAATTGTAAAATAAAAATATTAAAATTAAAAAACTGGTTATAAGTTAATGAAAGTCTATGAATGTCCTCTCTCGGTCCATGGATGACGTGGGTCAGATTAACTACTTCAAATTGGAATAGAAGAGAAGTAACAAAATTACTAATCCCAATCCTACAATAAAATTATCATTTTGAATCAACAAAATTAAAATAATGAAAACAAAAACTATGTACAAGTCTAGTGATAGTTGAAGAAGTACGATCTTTTGGTACATATGGTTGTACTGAATTGTATATCTTTTGCAACACAATCTTGAAGATCTTTTGATACTTGTGGTTGTATTGAATTCTATTCGATTGGAATAATACTAGATAATAAAATCATTTCTTGAACATCAAAATGGTACGATATTGATAAGATATGTATATGTTGTAGGACAATAATATAATTGACTACCAAATTTATTCTTAGAATTATTTAAATTGCAACGTTGTAAAGTACATACAAATTAAATGTAATCAAAATCTTATTTCTGGTTTTCTAATTCCAACTTTATCGTAAGAGGGAGAAATAATTGTTGAAATGTGTTTTCTATATTTTTGTTGAAATAATAAAATTTATTTGTTTCTTCAACAGTAAATACAAAATACAACTGAAATTATTTGATATATATATATATAGTGTTATGGACTATATATCATCTGAAATTATTTGATATTCAAAATACAACCGAATACAAAATGCAACAGTAGCTTGAAGAGCTACAACAGTTGTCCACATATATATTATATATATATATATATATAGTGTTATGGACTATATATCATCGTACATGTGGAATACATTCCTCAAAATCCAACAATAAGATGAAATGATACATGCATCAATGAAACAAAACCATCGCTTACGCCAATCCGAGTTCAACCAAAGAATCA
Source organism: Acer saccharum (assembly GCA_030490815.1). Lineage (NCBI taxonomy): Eukaryota > Viridiplantae > Streptophyta > Magnoliopsida > Sapindales > Sapindaceae > Acer > Acer saccharum. The sequence continues at coordinate 17,432,328 of CM059878.1, read as the reverse complement.
ATACGAACCCCATTATTGTTGTCACATAGGTTGCAAAAAGGCTCCAGTAGAACGACAACATGTCAATAGCAGATTCATCTTCATGAGACAGTGTTGCTGGTGGTGTTGTTGGCTCACTGCTGCCACAACTCCTCTTGATTTGTGGACCACAAAGACCGGGATTCCCTCCATAATTGCTCTCATCAAAGGTTCCAAATTGCCCTTTGTCAGGGACTGGACCTGACAGGCTGTTGATGGATACATTGAAGATGGCTAAGCTGTTTAGTTGAGTCAATTGAGGAGGAATTCGGCCGCTTAACTTGTTGTGGGAAAGATCGAGACTCTCTATGTTGGTGAGGTTTGAGAAGCTTTCTGGTATGGATCCTGATAAGGAATTGTGAGATAAATTTATTGCACGAATGTGTCGAAGATAACCAATTTCTGAGGGGATGTCGCCGGTTAATTCATTGCTTGACAAATCTAGCCCCGTCATATAACCCAGAATGCTACCCTTGTAGGATTCATTTCTATTCTTTGTTACAAATCCTACTTGTAATTCTTGCAACGACACAAACATTTGCTCTATAAACGGCTGAAACGAAAGAGTGAAGTTGTAGGAAGTAAATAACAAATTATCTCCACCGTCGGAAGTAACCCAACTAAAAAGATGAAGGTAGCCATGATATCCATCTTCTACTGCCCAGAATGGCACATTAGTAAAGCATGAAGGTACTGGTCCACTTAGCCTATTATGCGAAAGATCCAAAATGCTTAAATGTTTGAAGTAGCATAACTCATGAGGAATATTCCCCTCCAAACGATTCCCTCCTAGAAGAAGAAAATATAGGTTTGTAAGCTTATCATCAATCTTATTTGGAATACTTCCAGAAAAATTATTATCTCTCAAATCGAGTTCCACTAGACTAGGGCTTCTGAAAAATGTATTGGGAATCGATCCATTGAGAGCATTCTTTTGCATGTAAATGTGCTGCACCTGAGAGGAAAGATTGAAGGAAGACGCCATTGATCCAGACAACCTATTTTCTGAAATGTCTAAATACCCAAGACCTTTGAGATTGCTCAGCTGAACGGGAACACCACCTTCCAAATGATTATTTGACAATACAATGTAACTGAGGTGTGAGAAATTACCAATCCAATCAGGAATTTGACCGGAGAAACTATTGCTTGACAAATCTAATTCCAGTAAAAATCTGGCTTTCCACAATCCATCTTGAATCTTTCCACCGAACCGATTATTGTCCAAATTTAACCACCCTAATCGAGTCATGTTCATAAACTGTGGAAAAATTTCCCCATGAAAATTGTTATTTGACAGTTTCAACAACTCTAATGAGGGGCAACCAGAGACAAACGGTTTTGGTAACTCTCCTGAGAAATTGTTGCTAGACAAATCCAGAGAAGTGAGGCTTTTCATTTCACCCATGGACCAAGGAATATAACCTTCTAAACTATTTTGTGACAAGTCTAGATGCCTTAATCTTGGAAGGATAACACCGATATTCATCGGAAGCTGGCCGCTCAGATTGTTGCTGGAAATTCTTAGGTCAAGCAGATCATGTGTAGAGTTTGGTAGTTGGAGAATTCCTGACAAGGAGTTGTTGATCAAATACATACGTTGTAGTCTTGTGTTGTTTTGTAAAAGCCAAGTGGGGACCATTCCAACCAACTTATTATGAGAGAGCTCAATGAACTCTAAGCTGTTTTGGTACATGAGAAAGCTAGGAATGCCATGTAAGTTGCAATTTATCAAGGAGAGGAACTTCAATTGATTTGGTGGCTGGAGGAAATTTTCAGTTTCTAGTACTTGTAACTTACTATCTTCTATTGAAAGTAGGAATATCTCAAGCTTAGAGAGGTTGGCTAGGGAACCGAATGAGAAGGGACCTTCAAAGTTGTTGTACCCAAGAGACAAAGATTTGAGGGACGTCAAGAGGTTAAGAGAAGGTATGTTCCCTGTTAATTGATTGGACGAGAGATCAAGAGCTCGGAGAATCGTCAAGTTGTTGACGAGACATGGAGGAAGATGACCTTCAAAATTATTCACACAGAGGTTCAACTCAACAAGATTCTTGAAGTTGCATATTCCTGAGATTAAACAAAAATGAAGGAATTGAAATTAAAAGTGCAAAAAATTCAGAAAATGGAGATGCATCTGATAAAAGAATAATACAACTATTTAGCAGAACTGGGTAATTTGGTGTAATGCGCATCACATAATGCTAAAACTAATGGAGGTTTATTGCAAATTTTTAAACAACAAGATTACAGATGAAATTGAACCGGTAAATATTAACTTTAAACGTACTACTTAAATTTGAAGTAATTGGTTTTTATTTATAAAGTATTCACAAAATTGTTAAAATGAACATCACTGGAAATCTGGTAAAAAAAACAGAGAGTTAATTTCCAGACAAATTTACAATTAAAAGTTACTAACATGAGTTTTATAGGACAGAATTTTGGAAAGCTTTCAGATTAATACACTTGTCTCATAATCATGATATTAATTACCCAACTCTTGTAGAGAGCCACTCATTCGATTATCACTTAGATCCAAGAATTTCAAGTTTGTCAAATTCGCCTGTTGTAAAGAGCCACTTCTTATTCTATTAAAACTTAGATCCAAGAATTCCAAGTTTGTCAAATTCGGTAATCCTGCACATGTAGAAAACAGTTTTGAGACTCAAGAAGAAGAAAGAGAAAATGCTAATGAATGGAGACGGCTGCACATATTGTATACGGATATCATTATTTTGAGGTATTAGTTATTAGTTATTTTGGTCCCATTGTTTCATTTTGCACCTTTTGTTAAGGTCCATTAACATCTGTTAACATTTTCAACAGAAATACCATACAAAAACCAGAAACCAGAAACACTCACAAATACACCACAATCAATCAATAATCGGAACCCAGAAAATCAAACAAATCATCACCATCAATTAGGAACCTAGAAAATCGAACCCTCCCAAAATCAATTAGAAACCCAGAAAATTGAACACTCCCACCATGAATTAGAAGCCCAAAAAACCATTTTCAAATAATAATAAATAAATAAATAAAGGAAGAAAAAGTAGAAAATCAAACCCTCTCACAATCAATCAGTTGTCCAGAAAATCATTTTCAAATAATAAAAAAGGAAAAAGGAAAAAAGAAGAAGGAAGAAGAAGCAGAAAATCAAACTCTCTCACAATTAATCAGTTGTCCAGAAAATCATTTTCCAAACAGAAAACAAAAAGAAACCCAGAAAATCGAACCTCCCACCATCTGACCCAAAACCCAGAAAAACAACCCCAAAAACCTACATACCACCCCGGATTTCCAGCCACCACCCACAAATCAACACAAGTCGCCGGCGCCACCTGAGAGAGTAAGAGATCCAGAGAAATCCAGAGAGATTTAGAAGAGAGTGAGATTGAGATAGAGTTGGAGTCTTGGAGATTTGTAAAATTTAAAAAATTAAAAATAAAATAAAAGATTGTCGGATAGTGTTAAGGAGATAAGAGGAGAGAGAAAGTGATAGTTTTTTTTTTTGGGTTTTTAATAAACATAGCCATTTTTAAAGTGGCTTAATAATTTATAGCTCTAGTTTCCCTATTTTTCTTTTCTAGCCATTTAACTATTCCATGGACAAAAATACCTCAAACACTATGTTTTTTAAGAGCCCAAAAACTAAGTTTAACCTTTATAGGAAACCCAGAGTCTATTAAATTTAGTTTTTCATTATATATCTTTAATTCTTACAAGTTTAAGGCATCCATCAATATGAAAAATAGTGTTTTGGACTTCAATAGCAATAAACTTCACAACTATTGGCCATTGCATTTGTATTTTTTATGTACAATTTTTTTTTTTCTACTTCGTTTTCTTCTGAAATACTCTTGACATTTTATTTACTGTTAAATTCTAAAATGGAGACCTTTTTTTTAGTGTAACAAGAAGTACTTGTTCTCATTAACACAGTTACAAGCAACCATTATCCCTTTTTTTTTTACCGGAAGTAAACCATTGTTTTCAATATATTAACGTAATCTGTAAAATAAACATGACCAAAATAACTGATATCTCAAAAGTTATGTGGAAAAATAATAATATCCCTATTGCATATTATATTTAGAATTCAATGAAAGCATAACAGTGTCTCAATTACCAATAAGTAGAAAATGACTGATTGAATATTACCTAATTCTTGTATAGAGGCATTTATTGAATTCCAACTCAGTTCCAAGTGTTCCAAGTTTCTCAAATTCCCTAATCCTGCACAGGTAGAAAACTATTTTAAGAATCAAGAACAAGAAAACTCATATCCAAGTATTCCAAGTTTCTCAAATTCCCTAATCCTCCACCTAGACAAAAAATAAATAAATAAATTTTGAAAAATAGACAATAAATAATTAATAAAGATAAGATTTTGTGGAAATTAACATACCTTGTGTAGGGTTGAAATCTTGAAAATTATTCCCACTAAGGATCAAAGTTGTCAACGAAGTTATTGATGTAAGATAAGGTAAAATACTGCTGTTGAATCTATTATAACTGAGATTTAAGATCTTTAGTTGTTTCAAATGATGAGCTGCAATATGATCATTATTCAAAATAATAGTCATTCATTCATTAGAAAGGACATAATTACTTAAATCAAATCGAAACGAGAGTTGTTTGATTGACAATGTAAATCAGCACTACTTTGTGTAAATCAGCTTGGAGGGAGCATTCGTCTACTTCAGGTACATATATAATCCATCTCTGATGGTTAATTAATCTAATCAAGACTAATTTGAGACTAATATCAAATCAGTTTTTCAATTCATAATATCATTGAAAAGCATGTAATTAACATTTGATATTACATGAGTGAAAGAAGAAGATTATATACCTCTATTGTCGACCCAACCTTCAAAATAATTCTGAGATAAGTCAAGGATTTGAAGTTGTTCAAGAGGTTGAAACAAGGAAAAGTTGAGAATTGCAGTACTATCATATAAGAGACCAGAGAGTGAGAGATTCATCACTCGGCCTGTGGTGGTGTTGCACTCAACTTGATACCAATTGCAACAATTGGAAACTCTATCAACAACCCATGACTCAACTGTACGATTGCGCTCATCATAAGAGAATGTTGCGTTTATGATGAATGGCTTGATTGCCAAGAGAGCAATCCTCTCTTTTTCCAAGCAACCTTTGTTTCCATGCATTTGAAGTGCTAAAGCTACCACAATCAACATACACAGCTTAGTGAACAACCTCTCCATATTGGAACACAACTCACTAAATCTGCCTCTGCTGACCTATTTAAACAAGCAAACTAAATATACCGGGGTCCCCTTCACTGCACCGCTGCACCCATTGTAATCAAGACTTTTTTGCACCGCTTTAATTGTAGACCCACGACTCAACTGTATGGTTGCGCTCAACTACCTCATAATAAGATAGTACTGTTGCGTTTATGATGAATGGCTTGATTGCCAAGAGAGCAATCCTCTCTTTTTCCAAGCAACCTTTGTTTCCATGCATTTGAAGAGCTAAAGCTACCACAATCAACATACACAGCTTTGTGAACAGCCTCTCCATATTGGAAGACAGATTAGTTAATATGCAGCTGAAAGATAATAATCTGATCTTCTATTTAAACAAGTAATTAACTTCATGGAATTCAAAAATTCTGAAAAATAATAATAATAATAATAATAATTTAATTAACGCCATCTATGAAAGTATGAGGAAATTAAAAATGAAAGTGACAGCTTTAATTGTAGACCACACTTTTTATTTTATTTTATCTTATTATTATTTTTAACTTAAACTTGTGAATTGAAGAGTTTGTTGAATTTCAAAAATCAAACTCTTCGAAGAAAATTAAAACACCACATGGCCTTGACACCGCGTGATTAGATTTGAAGAGTTTGTTGATTTTTTTATAGTGCTGTGTAGGTCCAATATGGTGTTTTTAATGGCAGAAATGTGACAAAACCACCTTTCATAATTCCAAATTTTCCAAAGAAAATTTAAACACCCTGGCCCAGACATTGTGTTATTTGGTTTGAAGAGTCAAGAGTTTGAGGAACATTAAAAATGAATGATTGATAAATGATAACCCATCTTCCACGATTGTTTTTCCAATATAATTCAATGAGCGATCACCCAGGACAATCGGAGCCACACAATGTGGGACCTCCTCCATCCAAAACAACTCGCACCCAGTCAAAAGACCAAGTTTAGCAAGGCAGTAGGCTGCCAAATTGGTCTTCCTAGAGGTGAAAACAACTTTACAATCCGGATGGCAAAATCCAAAATTGAATATAGATATTGTCCTTTTTTGCACAATTTCTTATGGACCTAGTATATAGATAGAAAGGTTGAACAATTAACAATGGACGCTGATATATATGGAAAGTAGGTGGATGTCCCTTTTGTAATAAAAAGTGGGGTTGAATAAAAAAAAAAAAATTAAAAAAAAAGCTGAGATCGGGTCAATATTTTCATCCCAAGTGTTTGTGTGATCGTAAGAGTGTTTTCGAATGGGATCATGATTCTATCTTTTTTTTTTATTGGCTTTTTAATCAGATGTTAACATGTGGTAAATTTGAAATTGAATTGACAAGAATAATTTCTCTCCCTTCCTCTTAATGAAACACATAAATTTGAGATTTTTTTTCTCCCCCACGGCCCCACCCAAAAAAAAAAAAAATGTGACAAAACCACCTTTCATAATTCCAAATTTTCCAAAGAAAATATAAACACCCTGCCCACCTTTCATCAATGAGTCCTACACCATGAGGTCGTTCAAGTCTGTATCCTCCTTTTCCTAAAATGTCGAATTATTATAATATTTTTAAAAAGAATTCAATTAATTACACTACAATGGGACCCAAAGGATTGCCCAGATTCATCCATTTACAAAATGTAGAAACAAAAACAAATAATCATGATTCATGAAACAAAGCAAAGCCTCTGATTCATTCACCAGGATTGATTTGATTTGATTCCATTGTGTACCAGACAACTCAGATGGTAACCGATCCTCAACTTCTCCAAAGAAATACCATGAACTCTAATATAATTGAATCTCTTCGAATGAAATTTGATCACTCGAAATCAGATGGTAACTGCTGCATAAAGAAGAAACTTGCACATGCATTTACAGATAAAAAGATAAATGCTATAACAGATTTATTTCATTCTGGCCTGGGCCGATTACGTCGGTCGGCCGGCCCCGAGTAGTTTAAAATCCACTTGAAAGCTTCAAGTGCATTACAAACCTATTAGTAATATAAAATAAATGACCATAACAACTACAGATGAATAATACATTTCCATGGATCCTGGACACATACATGCAGATATTCAAGTTAAAAGATGAATGTGGAGAACATCAACTATATACACAACAGATTGTATTCCAAGAACAAGACATGGTAGGTCTTTTCTCGTTTTCCCCTTCAGTCCCACCCGCCCTTTCATATTTCCCATCGGATTTGTCACCGCTTCGCTTTTCCAGGTGGAGAGACTTCTTTCCTCCCGGCAATGCTTGGAAGGTCTTCACCTTTTGGACCATTCAGCCAAATATGCAAAGCTAATGTCTTCCCGTCCATCCGGGTGGGTCAATCTTCAAGGAAAATGAGATTTAACGAGGATGCTGGCACATTGCGCAGGTAGTGGCTGAATTGGCATTTGCGTACGTGCATTGGTCACAGGACCAATGGCTTGAATCATCAACGTTTTTATTAGGGCCACTGGATCTTGATGTTGAACCCTTGGACCTCCTGCCTCTACTGCTTCCACCTCCTAAGCTCTTTGAGCTCCCCGACCTGTTGCAGGGAACATGTGTGTCCACATCTGATAGACCGTTCTCTAGTGCGCGGACTAAATTCTCAAAGTAGTTTCGAGTCACACTGTCATCATTGGGAACACAGTTCGTAAACAGAAAAAAGAATGATTTTCCAAGTCTTGTTATGCACAATAGAGAAGATGGAAAAAAATTGTTCCGAGTCCATTGCCAAATATAAGATTTGGTCCACAAATTGACTTCCCAGCAAGGACACTGGGCCACAAGGGGGTCTGATTGTGGCATCCTAGACCTAGATCATTTAGTAGTAGGAAATGTTTTAACTATAATGTTAGAAAACACCTAAATGGTTCAGACATCTTTTTAAAACAAAACCGTGCAAATCCAAATAAATTCTTATCAAACAAATCCACTACATTAATGTTAGCATAACCAAATGTAATCGCTGTCCACATCATCTAGACACCTTGTCATTAGCTTACTTTTTTCCAGTTGAGTAATCAACAGGAACTCCACTCATTACAAAAAAAGAGGGTGTAATGAGAAGGTGTTTATGCTACATGAGATGTAGACGAGTCATTTGATAAGAATCGTTATCATTAATTTTGAGAAGAACAAATAAACACATGATGACTTTCTTTACATTGTCAAATTTTAATTCGAAGTTGACGATTGTCACTGAGACAATAAAATTTCCAGCAGATTATGGTCTTCGAAAATTCACCAAAAATAGAATAATAATCCAATTTAGGTGAAACAAATCATGAATTAGTAGCTGACTTTAAAAATTTTATTCTTGTTTTATAATCTATACACATTAAGCTTTCACTCACAATTGGTTTTACCTCAAATGGTTTTACGAGTGATTTTCGATGAATTTTCGAAGTTAACTCCAACCTGCTGGAATTTTATCGAGACTCACTTAAACTACTGAGGTACTTTCTGCTTTGGCTCAAAATTAAACCACACAGTTACTTCAACAGTTCAAGTGGTTTCCAACTATATATAGTCAAACCTTTCCTACTACTAAAGGTTCTAGGATGCCACAATCACCACCACTTATTGAGACCTAACGTCCTAGCTGGCATGCTATTCTAAGAACCAAGTTTGTATAAGAAAAAAAAAGTGATAGAATTGTTTAATCATAAACCAAGTATTACCACATACTCGCACAGGTAAATTTGAAAAATAAAAAAATTGTAAACCAAGGAGCTAATTTGTACAATATCTGGAAAAATAAAGCTACAACTTAATCCGACACCAATAATACCTTCAACAAAATAGCTATATGTTATTTTGAGATACAAAGGTTGCAATACTGTCAAATTATGGAATTTTTGGGTCAAATTATCCAGAAAATTTTATTCTACTATATATTTTCAGTGGTACTGACCTTGTCAATCCAGCAAGTTTGGTTCGGAACTCATTGAATTCTTTCATTGGGCCCTCTGCGTTGAGGTACACTTGTAGCTCCTTCTCCGCACATTGATGAAGCCGCTCCAAACCAGACTCAGCCTCGCCTAGACGACATAATTTAATTAGCACAAAACAAACATAAAGACAATAACACAATCCAGATGGACCGACATACCTTGCAAATACTCAAAGAACTGCCTTTTACCATGCTCATGTTCTGGCAAATAATATCCATAGGCATATGTCCATTTCAAAACCCGCCTGCATTCAACTATCTACAAACAGAACAATTGTTAGATAATGCATAGTGGGTATAGATTTAGTCATCCAATGTAAAATCAGATATTTACCTGCAGCCAGGCCTCTGTGACAAACTTCAATTGTGACTCAGGTTGGCACTGTAGGTCACTTAGCTTCTCAAGCTACAAAAATACATAATCAAACACTTCGTCATATACAAAAGAAAATATAAATTGTCATGAGAAAGATAAATGTTATCGAGTAGGGGGGACAAAAATCATCCTGCCAAACTCAATTCACAGCCATGATAACACATTCTTGATTTGCTCATAATACAGATTATCTAGGTTAAAAGCTTATAAAACAATCAAATGCCTTATAACACTATCTTGGTCTCCCCAATATCAATGACAAACCAACAAATCAACTATACCAGCATCACAACTATGAAACAACTAAAAATAAGCAACTGTACTCACATGCACAGTCTGCATCTGCTGTAGGTCTGCCAGTGCTTTTTGCCTAGACTGCAGCATGAAAAAAAAAAAAACAATGAGAACATTTAGTTTCTAATTCAATGAAAGTTAACATTTCAAAACCAGTTGCAAGCTACAAGCAAGTGCAGAGATTTCATATTCTCTCAAGCATCAGGGAATCAAAAGGAAAAAAAAAGGAACAAAATCAGTCAGACGTGTTTCGGTGGGATTTCATATGCCACATAAGTGGGATTGAACAACCATATTCAATTAGGATACAATCTTATTTCATAAGATATCAATTTTTTTAGAGCAATCAAAGAGAAATTTCATTATTAAAAAAATAAAAAATAAATAAAAAAAGAGCGAGTGAGAGAATACAGACGAGCAAGCTATCCACAATACAATGGTGTCTTGGCAAGACTTGGAAAGAAATAGACCCTGTAAAAATTGAGCTGGAATTACACTTAATTTCTACACATAATCTCTCTCCATAAATCAGTTAACATCATTAAAATCCCAAACAAAATAAAAATTAGGCTAACAAAGTATATTAATTAAGTTTTCCGAAGAGGGTATCCCTAATTGCCAACAAAGTATTCTCACATTAAATAAGGGTATGTTTGGTATGATTTCTCTATTGGCCAAAGGAGTAAACACAATGAAAAGTAAACACATCACAAATACTACAAATCCACAAACTTGTTCATACCGATTGGTTGGTTGCCCATCGTTCATAATAGTGAGTATATTTCTCTAAAGAGTTCTTTGCCATCTCTCTCCGCTTTTCACACTCATCATACTGCTAGCAACAGCACAAATATAAAGAATATAAGATGAGCTGTCAAATGATAATTCCACAAGACTAATATCAATAGGAAAAAGTGCAATGAAGGGGAAAACCAAAAATAAGAAAAAAGGAATTGAACTAGAATATCATACCACTCCCTCTTGTTTTGCTGTCTCATAGCGATTGCATGCATAGAAACCACCTGTTCTCTCACCATGATCCGTCCATGCACCAAGGCAGAGCCTGCATGCATTTATAGTCAAATGACTGGGGCTAAAAGATGGAAGCACCCATAGATTCTATAAAAACAAATTTACTTCAAAAATTCCAGTGTCAATGATGGAAACTACTAAATTGAACAAAGACCAGATTAAACAAGCATGTGTAATGTCAACAGCAGGAGTATGAGCTTACCAGCAAAATTCGAATTTACATGGAGGTGTGCAAGTCATATGCATACAACCTTGGTTTTTCTCGATTGGTCGCTTACATCTTGGACAAGGCTTAGAATTTGCTAGTATCCTGAAAACACAGGCATGTTAATAAAAGCATGGTAAACAACATGTATTTTATGGAAAACCAACTTTTTAACTTGCACCCAAAAATGTGTCTATAAGGTTACTGGAACTTCCTTTATGCAGCCCACAGGCCCATAAGCATAAGGGAATAAAAATACTAATTTAAGAATAAATTTAAACAAGGTGCTAAGTTCTTGATTCATACCAATTCATATTTTCAGACTCTGCACTGTTCTTTAGTACCCACTTCGATACGGTGTCACAATCTACGGGACGGTGAGCTTCCTCCGTGCACTACAAGACAAATTCACATGATGTACCGTAAAAGGATTACCACTTATACTTCAACTACGAAACTACAATGATAATCTAATCAGTAACAGGTCAGGAAAAACTTACATTCCAGCAAAAGCTATGCGAACAACGGCAAGTAACATCAAAGTTACCACTGCCAACAACAAAATCCACAGCATAATCACATCCTGGAGCAGGACACCATTTGGTCTGCACAAAAATAACTTATGAAGAATAGGAAAGGTGAAGATCATGAGTCCAAAAATTTTCCCACTATAAAAATATTCCAGATAGATGGACTTGAAACAAACCAAGGACATAAGCACAGTAAAATTCAAAAGAGGAAATACTAAGGGAGTAATGGAATGCATAATAATAGAAGAAAACATAATACCGAGTATTGACACTAAAAATCAAATAAATTATATCATTTAAATCATTTGCATACATATATCTGTGGCAGAAACATTTTCTAGTTATGTCAAAAGTGTTTTTTTTTTTTTTGAAGTCTTTCAAAATATAAGTTATGTAGTTCACATTATAATATAAATTACAAATTACGTGAATCACTTAAGTAGGCCAAAAAGATGTCATTAAATTCAAAAAGAAATCAAAGAGACATTATACTCCATTTCAACTGCTTTCTCCTACCAGTAATATTCTGCAGGTTTAAATTGACTTTCTTATCGTAATCTGCTTGTTGTACTTTTAAGATCTGGTCAGCTAAGCCACTATGATTTAAAAACCTTGCACTAAATCCTTAAATCCCATGTTTCAAGTAATACTTGCTTCTGACGAGTCAAAAGATTATTCTTTAAGATATGAAGGTGCTTGCAAAACTGTAATTGAGGACGTTGGATAAATTACTCAAATTTGTGGAAGTATTGTATTACCTTTCTGTTGTCTTCAACATAAGATCGAATGAAATACCGATAATACTTCTCCTTATCTTCACCCGATGCCAATAAATCAATCATATCTTGACCAACAGCAGCACCACAAGATGGGTCAGGACATCGCAACACTAAACATCCAGGACCATCGTTAATGGCTGTACCAATATACCCTATAAAGGAAAAACAAGATCACAAATAATTAATAAATAAAAGTGAAAGTGAAACACTGAAGCAAGACATAGCAAGGATGGAAGAGACAGAGATGGACATTGGTTTTCAGACAAGTGAGCTAAAGTTAAGATAAAGCATGGTCCACTTTTAAGTTAACTATACTTAGCAAACCAGTATTAGAAAAATCTTAACAGCATATACACAATATGGATTACTTGATGCACAATGTGGAGAATCATATACATTAAAATTTGTCTATTGTAGTTGCAAAGTTCAGACACTTTCATTTATTATTACACAAAATCCAACGAATCAATAGTGCAAATTTGGCATGAGTCTCAAATAAGAACTCTGTTTCCACCCTCAGTCCATCACATATAAAAAAATTAGTAAAATATATATCAACCATTTCTTCCATGCTTTCGAACAATCCAATTTTGGGCACACAACTATAAAATTAGATTGCTTTTCAATGTCATCCAATATCTTCTTTCTTCATTTGTAGGTTATTTCCATGAACATAACTCCTGATCTAGATAGAAATAAGAAAAATCATACCATGGTATTATCAAGAAAGACAAAATTCTTTTCGTAGATGTCAAAACAGTTTTAATCCTTCTTTCACCAACGGAAGAAAAGGTAATTGACCAAGGTAAAGAAATCAAGCACAAAAGTTTACATCAAGAAATAGCTACTCAAAGCGAAAAAATGAAAAATATTAAAAGATATCTCCAAAAGATTCCAAGGTGTGAACTCCTCCAAACTAAGCGGGTTGAATATTAGAGATGCAAAGTTAATCGTAAGTTTTCCTCTAAGCTCTTATTCATACTCTCAACAAATTTATCCTTCATTCCTCAATAAACAAAACTTGAGCACACAACAACAGGCTTTCCGATTGTCGATTCTGTCAATCTTAAGTCATAACTAAACAAGATACATCTGATTAAAAACATTAACCATGATGACAGAGGAGCAAGAGATTCATCCTAAGTGAAATATTTGGCTAGATTGGTTGAATAATTTGAGTTCAAATCATCTCCTCTCAGAGTTCTGTCGTGTTATCCTTTGGGTTTATCTTTTGGTATTTTGAACTTTGCATTCCCCTTACATACTATAAACGTTAAAACATTTCTTTTTCTTTTTCTTTTTAATATTTAATAAATGTGATTAGTATAAACTTCAGAGGCAAGGGAATTTTGCTCTCGAGTAGGATTCAAGGTTTTGGAGTGTGCAGGAAGTGGCAAACTGCTATATTTATCTGACAATTTGTGATCGCCTTAAGCATCTTTAGAAATTTCATATATTTTTCTTTGTAGCTCAAAAGATTCAAATTTAGTGTAACCACCCGCAGCACTCGAACCAAACAAGCATATGTTATTTATTTTGTGCTTCCCACAAGCATGTATTTTTTTATTTGCACTTCCCACAAGTTTCCTTGACATAAACTTTAAAGACTTATAACCAAGTTTAGGATCTCCTTCACTAGCAAAATGGGAATGTGAAACTATCCCCCTTTAGGATGTCGCATCCTCATGAGAGTCAATCACTCCGCATCCACCATCAGGTAGCGAGTTGGCTCAAATATCATTCTTAACAACCTCAGCCACCAAGCAGCATTGCCCGCTTGAGGCTTCACGCAAGCTTCCGTCACTCTCATGCTTACTTTGGGCCTTATGCTTCACATACACATCAACTTCCGAACCAAAAATGAGTCCACTTAACCGAGACAGCCCAATGCTTTTATTCTCGTTAAGGATCTCTTTCACTAGCGACATGGGATGTGAAATTTAGACTTTGTCAACCTATCAAGCTGGATGATAAAGAAATTATTAGACTTATCAGCCTATCAAGCTGGATGATAAAGAAATTAATAGTTAACTCTAACTAAGTAACTTTAGATAGCACTATTATGGACACTAATCAGAATGATCAAGGATTCAGATTTTCTGAAATAATCCTATCTGCATATACCCCAAGTCCTAGGCTTATGCCTACAATAAATAAATAAGTCTCAATCTCAAACAGTGCACCTACTCCTACTTTTTCTTTTTCTTTTTCTTATATCATAAAAAAGAAATATAGTTGTGTGGGGCAAGAAAAATAGGTCATTACCATTCATAACTAGAACCAAACAGACAATTAACTATCGCATATACCTGCGATGATGATCCACCGAACCAAAGAATAAAAATGTATGGTGCATTAAAACAAACCTGCCCAGCATATATTACAGAAAGGATGACCACAAGCTGCTGCGTGCAACCTATCCCAAGGATAGGTCTCAAAACATATCCCACAAGTCAGCTGTCACAATAAAAGCAGTATGAGAAGAAACTTAGAGATCTGAGATGGGAGTCAGCTAGTCAACATTCCAATGATTAAAGTAAGATACCACAAAACTCAATCAAGATAAAGTCTTGACTGCATACTTCTTTAGCATCTGGAAACTGAACAGCTGGTTTGTCTAATAAGCCAACAGCCTTGCGAACATTTTCTTCATCTGCAAACCATTCATCATGCACTTTACTGACACTCCTGTGAGTCCAAAAGTGGTATAGATTCTTTAGAACATCAAAACACAGTAGGTTAAACAGCTATTTAATAAGAACTGGGCACATAGTCTAAAAAGCAATTATATAACACATAAAAATGCTCATTATGCCAAAGAAAATACCATATTGTAGATGGAACGCCATGATAGTCATTGAAAATATGATATCTTACCAATTATAAAAGCGAAGCAGAACGGTAGCCGAAACTTTTGAAATAGAAAGCACAGAAGATACCCTTATTATATCCTCTTCTTGACGCTGACGAATATCTGCTTCACTCAAGATGGAAAAGTTTTGCTAAGGCAAAAAAAATATATAGATTAGAGTAGGAATTACATCAATAACAATAAACATAATATGGGGCTAGAAGGAACAAACTTTTTACACAGGTATTAATGCCATTCATTGTGTGCCTGTATTACACAGTATGGAGTTTAAGAACTTAACAATCAAATAATTTGAACAAAAATGTTGCACATAATTCTGTCGAATTACTGAAACAATGACTTGGTTATTATTGACAGCAAACAAGGCATCCTGTTTTAAACCTACGAGCTTAAATAAAGCAGTTTAAATTTATTCTAAACATAAATTTCATATCAAACAAAACCATGCCACCAAATCACTTGGTGCACAAGGTTGATGACTCGCATTTACAACATAGTTACCAAAAGATAATCTAAATCACTAGGTGCACACTCTAAACACTCCGTAATTAGCAAAAACTTCCAAAGCTGCCCAATTTAAAAGACTAACAGACATCACCACAGCAAAGGAAATACATACCACAACCAATGCTAACAACAGTAATTCAGCTGAACCACAAAAAATTACACTTAGCTAACCCAAAATCAAATTGAATCGGATTTACATTGCCAAAACAAAGAAAGATCAGAGTATAAGAATTTATTAAACATACCACCCAATCAACATCGTCTCTGAAACGAAACCAATTCACATATAACCCGAAATCGTACAAGCTCAAGCTTCTAATTTATATATCCAAGAAATTCAACAGCATTAACATAAATATTCAAATAAAAACAACAAAACATATAAAAGACTTCAAATTTCCTATCAAAATAATAAGTTTCCGACAATTAACATCAACAAAGCCTAGAAAATGCGAGAATTCGACAGAGACTTGAAGATTTTCTACACGAAATCACCAAAATTAACAAAATTTCAAACAAAAAGTGGTACCTGGCGATGAGAGGCGAGATCATCGGAGTCATCGGTGTCGTTATCGATGAACTCGTAATCGTCGGCGTCGTCTGCGTCGTCGCTGTCGAAAGCATAGGCAGGCCCGGCGTCGTCGCCGTCGTCACCGCCGCTGTAGAAGTCGTCGTCCTCCGCCGACTCGTTCGCGTCCTGCATATCGAAATCGTCCTCCGATTCCATTGCTGATTCAACTAGACAGTCGATAATCAAAATCGAAGCAAACGAAACCCTAGAAATGACGAATCAGAGAGAGATAGAGGGCAAAATTGTAAATATCAAAAAATTGGAGGAGACGATTTGGTCGAAAACAGAGAGGAAACTATATATAGAGAGAAAGATAAATGGAAACTATATATATTTTTTACATAATGAAATATATTAATATTTTAATTATTGTAAAGGCCAATAAAACTATTTTTTATTTTTATTATATTTAAAATTATACTTTTTGAAGAAAATTTGAAAAATCGTTAGAAATAATTAAATGTACAGATTCTTGACGAATGAATTTCGATAAGACTTTTATTTACCGCATTTGATGTGAACATTTAAAGATGCCTTCGATGAAATCTTAAAATTTGTTAAATAATTAAAAAAAAAATAGTTATAGTATTACAATCTAATAGCTATCGGTTTTCTGAGTATTCTAATAATAAGTTTATTTTTTTAAAAAAATATTACAATAATTTAAGATTTTTGGAGGAGGGTAGATTCCAATCTACAACCTCATGATATAGTTGTGAGAGACAAACAACTGAATCAATATCATCTTGTCTTGTAACGATAAGTTAGCTAAACTAATGATATAATATGATATATTTGCTTTTACTTGACAAAATATTTGTAAGATTTTTAAGGGTGGATGTTCACATTTTAATATTTTATTATAGTGTATATATATATATATATATATTCAGTATTTATATTATCAGTTCGTCCTAACAATAAATATATTATGATGAAGAATGTGGACCACAGATTATGGAGAAGTTTTGACAAATACATACACTTTGAGTCAAATTATGTAAATCTAGTGGTTCACATTTTTTGTCATGATATATTTGTTGTCAGAACGAACTGATAATAGAAAATATATATATATATATATATATATATGTTTGAAAACACTTGAGAGTAAATTCTTAACATAAAGAATCACTAACCAAAAAAAATAATGGTACATTTCATTGAAAATCATTAAATGTAATCCAACAACAAAGATTATATAACTTCTCGAAATTTAAAAGGTGATGTAAGTACTAGATAACAACCATTTACATAATAATATATGTGAAACATGATTATTTTAATTTTACTGTGTTTGCACGTGCTTATAAAATACAGTATAATAATAAAAATACCCTTATCTTATAAATAGATAAATTAGTTGTAGCAAGACTTATAAAATCAATTTGGGTAAAGGATTTGAAAAGTTTAATAGATATTTTAACAAATAAAAAATGTGAGAAGTACTCAATTTGGATTTAAATACTTTTTGAAAAGATTAGACACACCACTTGGTTTTATTCATTCATGCTAGTAAGAATATTCTCCATGCACTACCACTGGACTGAGATGCTTGGATGATTTATATAAAATGAGATGGTCACCACAACATTGGAGTGCAATTTTTATTTTTTTATTTTATTTTAAATGGAGAAGAAATTTTGTAGTGCAATTAGTAACTTTTTTCTACTTTAGAGGTCCCTAAGGCCTCGTTTGGCAGCTGGGATAGGATGGGAAAGGGACTATTTTTAGTCCCTTTCCCACGTTTGGCTCGGCAGTGGGATGGGATAAATTAGTCCCGTTTGACTTTTTTATCCCATTGACGTGAGATAAATTAGTCCTGTCCAAAATGGTGGGATTCAAATGAATCCCATCTCTTCTTCTCTTCTAACATCATCTTCTTCGGCAACCAAACCAGAAAATGATTTTTTTTTTTTTTCACAATCACAAAATCAAAACTTCAAGTTGATGATTACATATAATAAAATTAGCAAAAATAAGTGCACATCTACTTAGATCTACATAGATCAAGTAGATCTACACTATTTTCGGTTTAAGAAAGAAAAAAATTGAAAAATTAAAAATAAAAGAAGAAGATCTGGCCACTAATTTCGGTTTAGAAAGAAAAAAAATTGAAAAATTAAAATGGAAGAAGAAGAAGAAAAATAAAAGAAGATGATCTGCAAACTAATTTCAGTTTAAGAAAGAAAAAAAAATTAAAAATTAAAAATTAAAAATAGAAGAAGAAGAAGAATCTGGATTAAGAAAGAAAAAAATTGAAAAAAAAAAAAAAATAGAAGAAGAATCTGGATGAAAGATGGATGGATGAGTTTTGATTCAACAAATGTTTTTGTGTGTTTGTGTGAATGAATCTGAGATTATTTTTGGTGAGAGAAAGAGATGAGAGAAAAGATATCGTTTTGATGTTTTCTAAATTCTACGTGATTGACCGGTGAGAAAGAGATATAGGAGAGAGAATGGGAAAGATTTTCTAGATTGAGTTTTTTTTTTTTTAAATAACTTTTTATTTTTATAATTTATTATTACATTATTTTTCTCCAATCCCATGACATACCAAACACAGTATAGTATTATTTTTAGTCCAATCCCATGTTGCACAAAATATGGGAAACATTATAATTTATCCAATCCAATCCTATCCAATCCCAAGAAAATAATCAGATTCTATCCCGTGCACCAAACGGGCTCTAAGAGCATATCCAAATATATCCCTTGGAGACCCATTTATATAAGAGGTGGATGTTGTTGTAGGGGGCAGGGTGTCATAAAGGGGTTTGTGTTGCAATGATATTCCCTTGAATGGCTCCTTAATAATTTATTATTATTATTTTATTATCAAACAACACTCCAAATCTTGAATGGTGTCCTCCTCTCATAATCAATTAACAAGTGCTCCATTTTCCTCACCTTTCACTTCTCAATTGAACTTTAACCTTCCGGTCAAGCTTGATCAATGCAATTTTCTTTCTTGGAAAACACGTGTCCTATTAACAGTCCGAGATTACAATGTAGAAAATTACATTTCGAAGTAAATGGCAGTTACATGAATTAATAAAAATCTAGTGAGCATAACTTTAATACTTTGTTAAATAATTTTTAAAATATTCTAAAATTAATAATAATAATCTTAAAAAGAAAAATAGATTTCTTGTTAGTTTACCCATTTACCTTCGTGTTTTTCAAATTTTTTAACGGTATAGTAAGCGAATACTAACAGCAAGGGCAACATGGAGAAATTAGAATAATGAAACTAAAGGGGTTTTTTGGACATTACATCAAACTACAGTGTTATTTTAATAATTAATATAAAATTGACAAAAACACATTAACATCTCTCTATTTCATGTCTTCGCGACGGTGGTCTTCATCATCATCGTTGTCGTTTCCGCCGCCGCCGCCGTTCCTTTTGAGATCTTTTCCAACTCATTGAACCAGTACCTGTAGAGCTTCCAATTACTCTGGTCCGCAACTCACAAGGTGTTTTTTTCTTTTTCTTGCTCTCTCTAATTATCAGCTTTTCACAGATATGTTTCATTCACATATTCGATGCATTTCTTTAAATTACATGTAATTTTGTTTTCTTTTGACTTTGAGCCCAGAAATTAAATGAGTCTAAATTTATGTAAATATGAGTAGAAACATCTGAAATTTTACCAATATTTTAAAAATATAGGAGATATATTTTCGAAATTTACTTGGTTGCAGTTTTATTATGTGCATTTTCAGTTGTGGAGTGATTCTTTGAAAAATTCACATGCTTGTATTATAAGTTTATGAGGGTTTTTACCCATCATAAATTTTACAACTAGAACAGAATTGTATGAACAACCATCTATTTCCATTTTGATTTTATATATATAACCAAAACAATCTACAATATGTTTCCACGTTTGTGCCTTTGTGGTGGTCCTGGTGGAGTGTTCAAGTGTATATATCGACTTCTAGAACAAGGGTGTGTGGGTGTGAGGAGCTTACCACTTGCTCCGAAAATATTAGGATTTATAAGAGATATTATGTATAATTATTTCATTGGTTATTTCTTTCTGTGTTTTAGTTATTTTTCCTGTGCTATCTCTATCACAATTGTGTTAGGTTCATTTTCTGAGCTATATTAAGTCCACAGCCTAGTCCAGGCAACACTGCCGCCGAGGATCGACCACAACTGGCAAATAATCAGCCACCGTCTCCGTCTCCGTTTCCACAGCAGCCTTGAGATGGCCTCTCCTACAGAAGAACAGTCTCCTGATGATACTCTTAAATATATGGAACTTGCGTTACAACAGGCAAAACTTGCCTTGGACTGCCTCGAAGTGCCTGTTGGCTGCGTGATTCTCGAGGGTGGGAAAGTCGTCGCTGCTGGTCGAAATCGAACTAACGAGACAAGAAATGCTACAAGACATGCAGAGATGGAAGCCATCGATGTTCTTCTTGAAAAATGGCAGCAGAAAGATGGGCTTTCACAGCTAGAGGTTGCTGAAAAATTCTCAAAATGCAGCCTTTATGTAACTTGTGAGCCATGTATAATGTGTGCTGCAGCATTATCAATTGTTGGTGTACAAGAAGTATATTATGGATGCACGAATGATAAATTTGGAGGGTGTGGATCGATACTGTCACTGCATTCAAGTAGTAGCATGGAGGGTGGTGGTGAAGTTGCACGACCGAAAGGTTTCAAATGTACTGGAGGTATAATGGCATCAGAAGCCGTCTCTCTTTTTCGAAGTTTCTATGAACAAGGGAACCCTAATGCTCCGAAGCCGCACCGGCCCCTCCTTGTCCCACCAGACAATGCATTGAACAATTTGTATGTGAAGGAAGAACAAGAATCCCACCATGTGAGACATTTTTGTTGAATATCCATGCTTTCATGCATTGAGTTGGTTGCAGGTGCACCTTGAGTTTCTTTAGTTGAAAGAGATTTATTTTTGCAGATTTTTCTGGAGTTGGATTCATCATATAATTGTCATGTGTAATTATTTCAATCAAAATAATCTTCTATTTTACTTTATATCTCTAATTATTTATTTTAAACAAGGTTCTATGATTAAAACTATTTATTTAAATAACTTGGTATTAGTTTAAGATTTTAATTAATATCGATAATTTTGTTATAATATGATAGACAAAACAGTGGAAGCAGGTAGAGCGGAGGCTGCCTCCCTATTTCCAGGACACGGAGGTGGGATGGTTGCTGGCCTCGAATGAGGCTGCTGCCTCCTCCACGATAAGGAGACATCGACTTGTAAATTTGTAATCATAGAACAATTACAAGTCGATGTCTTTCCTTATTTTTTCATGAAACTAAAGGAAGCAAAAACACTTGCTAACAATATAAACTTACATCGTAAGTTAAGCATCCATAATCGGGGTAAGGCTATATTTTTCGAAGATCTTAATATGCAAACCTTTTCATTTTAAGACAACAAAAAGGGCACTGTACATCTACAATTGAGGTTCATGAGATAAAAGAATTGTTGGATTGACTTGAATATTGTAGTTACCATGTCCATACATGATCATACAGCTGCTGCTTTGAGGGAAAGAAAATCCGAAATCTTGTTGGTGTAGAAATCGGGTTGTATGGTGTTGTTAGGACTTTGAAGCATCGACAATGAGGTCACACCTGTTAAACAGAGAGATGAATATACTTTAGATTGTATAACACAGAATTGATAGTAGAGGAGAAGCAGTTACGGAATCTTAAGTACCCGAGAGAACGAGAAGAGTTTTGCAGCCACCATTTTGTCCAAACAGAATATCAGTATCCAATCTGTCCCCAACCATGCATATCTGTGACTTGAGAATGCCGAATCTGTCGTTTTCATCAAAATGAAAATTTAGAATATATAAACACATGACGATGCAGGGTTTCAAAATTGCATTCAGAAACCGACCTTGCTTCTCAAGGTTCAGTGACTGAGCAAATTTACAATAGGATTAAAGGAACCTTCATGATGAAAACGAATAATTGGTATCTACTAAAAAGGAAAAATTAAATGATTTATATCACAAGAGTGCTATAGTTATTGCGAGCAAACAGAATACATGATTTGTTTTTGGAGAAAAAGTAATAGAAGACATACTTGTTTGCTACATAGTCCATCATAAAAGTTGAGGGCTTTCCAACGACTTGCGGCTCACGTTGAGTAGACCCCAAGAGAGCTCCAACCATTGACCCACCACCTAGATTAAAATTCACATCATCATTGCTTTTAAAGAGAATGTGAAGAAAATGATAATATAATTTGGAAATCAATTTGATCAAATTGAGTTCTTAGTCTTACTCCAATAGAGAATAAGGACTTGTGTCAATATAATTTATTTATTTTTTTGACATCCCAACAACGGAAACTCAAAGTGTGTCCTCGTAGTCCTGAAGGTTAACATGACCCTAAACGCCTAAACGGTAACCAAGTTGAGCCTAATCGAAAAATGGTTGGCCAAATCATTATACCCCATCTCAAAACCACAAATCAATATGAACCATGCTGCATAATCATCAAATACCTTGTTGGTTTTTGTTTGGTAGATGATAAGCAGCTGACTTTTGAATTTATTACATTGAAAGATAATATTGATTTCGTCTAAATTTCAGTCTATATTATTGTTAGTCCTTTTCACATTCATAACACAATTTTTATGAACCTCAGAAGCTATATACCCACTATAATGGTTCATTCATCGAGTAATAGTAGTTCTTCTTAATTTTTTTCTTCACATGAAGGAAAAAATATCCAACAATGGATTGAGATCAATGTTACTGAAAAGAGAAAGGCAATAAAACGGTCTGAGAAAGAGAACCTGCCCATTCCTGAGCATCTGTGAGATGAGTGACAGCATCACGATTTGTAGCAATGAATAGACACCCGGGATTTTCACGTATGCAGAGTGTTCCATACCTAGGTCACAAATAAAAACGTTGGAGATCACATAAGTTTCCTGAATATAGGAAAATTCAGGCCTTTAAAGTAAATACTTCCTATGAACTGCTTCAACTTACTATATCAAGGTATCTATAGAAAGTTGTGACTATGAAAAAAGAAAGAAAAAAATCTACTTGAAACACAACTTAAACAATCAAAAGGTTCAGGAGTTTCCCATCCACACACCCCCACCTTCTTGCTTTAATCTTTTGGACTGGAACAGTGCATGCAGACCCGTTTATTTTTCGGAATCCAGTACATATTGTTTTTCTTTCCCAAACGTAAGTTGACTGCTAAAAGCCACATATATATTTTACTAGTAAAAATATGGAGGAACGACAAAAGAGTGACTTTGATCCTGACTAGTAGCATATTTGCTAAGTTTTCCTCTTTCTTCAGAGCAAAGCATCAAAAGGCATAGAATAGAAATTTCATACTAGGTCAGGCTGAGATGACAAGCTCTATGAAATGCAGAGAAGATAATTGTCTTTCTTTGATCATTCAAGAGGAAAATTATTTTTGTTCAACTATACCATTTGATAATGAGTGAAATAAGTTATATTCAATCAAATAAAGGGCCTGAAATTTGTAATTTATGTTTTAGAGAGTAATTTGAAGATAAAAATTGCAAGAATCAGTTTTAAATCAGAAAAGGACAGCAACATGGGACCTAGTGAATCCATTGGAATACTCGACGTTGTGTGATGGATAATTTTACCTAATCAACATTGTATGATGTATATCTCTAGCATATTATGTAATACTGCAGTACTTACTGGACTTTGTAGTAGTTGAAATAACGATCGAATCCAACCACAACAGCTCCGACCTAATCAGCAAATAAGAAACTCCATCATGATCAAAATGTGGAAGAAGTATGCTGCTTTTCATCATTCCACCTCTAGTTTCCAAACAAATACGAACATGATGGATTTACGAAAGGCACTATTTTCTACTCGTTTTGTTTTGTAACAACCCCTAAGGAGGATCAAAACAGAAAGAACAAAAGAAAAGAAGTTTACATCCTTATCATGCTCCATCAGGAAACCAGGCTTTAGCTCTATCTTTTTCGTACCATCCTCCTGCAGCACGACAAACACACATCATTAATAACATAAAATTTGTTTTCTTTTTAGTAAAAAAGTAGTGTTATCAACCCTCATAACCATCAAAATGGCTATTACTTGAAAAAGGACATGGCAAAATGACAAGCATTCTTCAAAAGAATATATAGCAAAGATAGAAGAATTCTTCTCCGTCAACGAAAAGGTACATAGAGAAGATTATCCAGAAAAGTTGATCTATCACAGTCGGCGCATCCATGGTTCGAAACTTACGAAGTTTGCAAATAACTTTTATTTAGGTTAAAGGAAACCATAATCAAACTTTTAATTGTTTAAATTTAGAACAAAATGAAATAAATCAATGATGGGAAGGTCATTAAAGCTACTGATTTTCTCTCATGTACTTTTCTATGAGAATATAAAACGATCAAAAAATGTCCCAAACCGTCAAGTGGAAGTATATTTGAAACTTTGAAATTTATGCAAAATGGAACTCATACATACAGGTCCACCGAGATACTGAAATCCAGCTAGCTCAAGCTCCTTCAAGATGCCATCCTCACCGATCACGTAAACCTAAGTCATGCACAGCTATTAGTAATTATCGTCTATAACAAACCCATTGTTACAATCATATATTCATATCACCATATGAAGTAATTATAAACAAAGTTTAAAGAGAGCTTGATAGTTGAGGGATTCATATATAAGCTTTTTTTTAAGTAATGATTCATATATAAGTTAAAATTAAGAAAGATTAGCAAATGAAAGGTCATTTGAGGCAAAAAGGTAAAGTGGCTTCACAAATCAAAATTATCATGGAAGTAAATCGTGGAAGTAAATCCATTAAGTTACGAACAGTATGAAATATATAGCATTTCATAGTTATTGTAATTCACTAATTCTTAGTCTGATCTTATGTTCTAACTTTTATGTCAATTACGCACTCTCAACTTGGCCACAGTTGAATCATGCTGAAAAGAAAAACGAGGTTGAACAGAAAGGCAGATTCATTCAAAATGGTTTCTGGCCCTCTTAAGAGGCATCGATCTGGGCTCAACATTGCCACAGTTTCAGTTTTCTCCAGCAGAGAAACTAAAAAGTTTCCAATTCTGAATTACCTTTTTATCTTTTGGGAAATCAATTGACTTCAAATATGCAGCAGCTGCAAAGGATGATGCAAATATTTCCTCCTGAAACAATAATCTAAGTTAAAGAGTTGTTGTTGTGACCGACACAAGTATAGCAAACACCATGAAAAGATTCATTAACTAACCTCACTGATATTTAGACCAAGCGTCTCGAACTTTTTACCATATTGTTTCCTAGACTTTGTCGAATTGTTGGTAACGAAAACTAATCTCTTGCCCTGAAAAAAACAGAGAGAGAGAGAGAGAGAGATCAAACAATAATCCTGACCATAAAATTCATCTCTCTGAAAATTGTGTTTTTCAATATTTTATGCGATGTATCTGATAAATGTTACTATGAATAGAATTGATAGAGGTATTCATTTGATTCATGGCTACATTAATATACAAACCTTGGACCGCAGCAAATCAAGGGTTTCCGGGACTCCATCTATCAATTTATCACCTTTCCATATTACTCCTGCAAATTATTCGTTAATGAATTTAGAATCACCTCGTAGACTTGAAATCTCATCAGCACCTTAAGCTCAGACCCACCAAACTCCCCCACAAAACAGATAAATAAATAAACAAATAAAATAACCACAAATTCAAATTAATATCATTTGAACATAAAACACTCAATTCAACAAACAAAACAATCACAAAAACTCATAAACCCAACATTAACCAACACTAATTGCCAAGATATTCAATCCTCCAAAACAAATATCACTTAACCATTAACAGAAACATTAAAACCCCACATCATTTCAATACACATACAATACCAAACCAAGTTGAATATGAAAAATCACAAAAACTCACAAAACCAATAGTACTACACTAATTGTCAAGATCTTAAATTTCCCACCCAAAAAAAAAAAAAAAAAAACATTACAAACCCGATAGTAATCTTACACTAATTGTCAAGATCTTAAATTTCTCAAAACAAATATCACTTGACCATCAAAAAAGATAACTAAAACCCCACATCATTTGAATACACATACAAAACCAAACTAAGTTGAATATGAAAAATAAACAAACAAATTAATAAGCAATGAAGGAATGTCACCATCACAGTCAAAGATGAATGTCTCAACAGAGTCGATGAGCTCATCAGCGTTCTTCAAAGGCTGTGCAGCAGAAGCTCTGGTCACAAATTTTTCCATTCTTGAACCCCCACTTTGACACTTGAAACTCTTTGTTTCAAAACTGTTGTTCCATTTGAAACTAAAGGAAAATGAGGAAACACAGGAAACCCTTTTGAGACCGATAAATTTGGAGGTGGTTGTTGGAGTCAGAGTTGTAGAAACAGCAGAGGCAACTGCTTTGCTTAGCATCTTTCTCTCTCTCTCTCTCGCTCTCTCTGCTGCCACTCAATCAACTTTTTTAATTTTTAATTTATTTTTTATTTATTTAAGGATTTTAATTTGGGGTGGTAGTTTTAAGTCGTTAAGCTTTGGAAATGGGTTGCGATGATGTGGCGGTTTGAATGGATATGCTTTTATATTTATTTTAGATTTATTTATAGAATAATGTTTGAGATCCTAACATTACTCTATTTTATTCAAAGTGAATTGTTTATTTTTATTTTTTTAAGTCGGGTCATAGATCTATAGGAACCTCATATGGTTCGGAAAACAACTTCCATTACATGAGATGGGTTTATAATTTTATAGACAAATATGATACTTGAACCTTTATCATAAATATGAAGAGAAAGTGCACAACCATGCATTCAAAGTGAATAGTTAGTTGTATTGCATATATATATATATATAGAGAGAGAGAGAGAGAGAGGAAATAGGGCTTTTTAATCAAAAAATTCCAGATTTTAAACACAATTAAATTCCAATTTTTTTTTAATTTTTTTTCCAGATTTTCGTGTTGAAGTTGAAGAGTCCAGATTTTCCAGATTTTAATTTTTTTTTTTTTCCAGACTAGTGTGTTTAATTGTGTTATTGGTGTGTTTAATTGGGTTGGAAAAATGTGTGTGTTTAATTGGTTATGTCTGGTGTGTGTAATTGTTTATTATTGGTGTGTTTAATTGGATGTTAATGGTGTGTTTAATTGGTTAATATTGGTGTGTTTAAATCAATTAAACACACCAGGGCAACCCAAATAAACACACCAGGGCAACCCAAATAAACACATCAATGAAACTCAATTAAACACACCGGGGAACCCAATTAAACACACCAATGCTGACCAATTAAACACACCGAGGTACCCAATTAAACACACTATGTATAAACCAATTAAACACACCAGTTATAAATTAATTAAACACACTGGACTAATTAAACACACCAGGTGTAAATCAATTAAACACGCCAGGGCAACCCCATTAAACACAACTGGACAAATCAATTAAACACATTAATGCAACTCAATTAAACACACCAGGCTAAACCAACATTATCATTAAATACACCGAACTAATTAGACACACTAAGAAAAATGAATTAAACACACCAGACTAATTAAACACACCATGCCACCAATTAAACACATCGGACTAATTAAACACACCAGACCAAACATATTAAACACACCAAGCCAAACCAATTAAACACACCAGTGTAAACCAATTAAACACACCAGGCCAAACCAATTAAACACCCTAGGCCCTGATGTGTTTAATTGATGGCATGGTGTGTTTAATTGTTTTTGCCCTGGTGTGTTTAATTGGTGGCCCGGTGTGTTTAATTGGTGGCCCGGTGTGTTTAATTGGTCTGGTGTGTTTAATTCATTTTGCTTGGTGTGTTTAATTCATTTTGCCTGGTGTGTTTAATTCGTTTGCCTAGTGTGTTTAAACAAATAAAATCTGAAAAGTTTGTTTGAAAAAGATCAAATCCGAAAAATCTCAATTTTTTTTCAACAAAACCTAAACCCAAACACAACTCCCACCATTCATAAAAACAACCACAACTCAAACTTAAATACAACTACAAATCAACAACTAACACTCAAATCCAAACATTTTTTTAAATCTGAAAATTTTTCAAAAAAAAAAAAAAATGAAATTTTTGTAAAAAATCTAGAAAATTTCCCAAATTTGAAAATTTTTGTTTAAAAAAAATCTGGAAAAAAAAAAAAGGAGAAAGAGAAAGAGAAGAAGAAGAAGAAGATGAACTCGTGAGAGAGAGAAGACGTGAAAGAGAGAGGAGGAGAGAAAGAAGAAGAAGAAGGAGGCGTGAGAAAAGGAGAGAGAGAAAGAGGGGAAAAATTTTTGTAAGGAAGGGCAATCTTGTCCAAAAAGTGAAAATTTTGACAAAAATAGTAAAAATATTAATCTTGGACAAAAACAATAAACCTCATAATTTTTTGGTTAGTTATGAAGTTCTCCCTATACATATATATATATATATATATATATATATATATATATATATATTAGTTATGTGGTCAAAGAAAAAAAGAGAGGTTACGATCACACTTCATTTGAAATATAAAATTTGGGCGCATTGGCAACATTAATGTAACTTGTATGTCAAAATCGAGTTAAGGGTATGTCAAGTTCCGTTTAAAATGAGCTCCCCTAAGTCCTAATTGCCACAAAACTTGATACACAAGAAAATTGAACGCTAATTACAAATGAAAAAACTAGAAGAGAGAGTGTACAACTACTTAATCTAGAACAATGTGTTACTTGTTAATCATCTTAGCCCTTACAATTGTTTTGTACTTTTTTGTAATCAATTTAGGATAGGTAACAAAATTTTAATAAGTGAGAAAATCAAACATAGTCTCTTAAAACATAAACCTTTTGTTTATAACTACAAACAAAATCTAATTGTTAATAGTGGAATCTATTATACAAAATTTGTTTTTAACCGGATATGAAAATTTAGCTTTTAATAACCATATTGTAAAATTTCATTTATGTCCATAACCACAAATTACGAAAATACTACAACAATGTATTTTTTTTTATTTTTTTTATTCTTTTTGAAGAAAACATGAAACCTTGATGAAAAACGTGGAACCTTAGATAAAACGTGAAACTTTGGAGAAAAATAAGAAACCTTAGCTTTTTCTATAAACAAAATATTATTGAAAAAACCTTATGAAACTTTGTTTTTAACCTTTTTTACAATATAATTATTGAAACCCCTTGCAGAAGTGTGTTTCGATAAAACATGAAACGTCAATATTTCACGTTTATTTCTTTATTTTTTATTTTTTATTTTTTATTTTTTTTAAATCAAATAGTGTCGTCGTACAATGCCCACACCTGGTCACGACACACCTAAGTGACACTATCACCAATGCCACTTTGGCCTAACGGCACTGTCACAATAGAGATGATAAGTGGGGAAGGTGGGAAGAGATGAGAAAGATTGATGAGTATTTTTATAAGGTGGTATTTGGTTAACAATTAAACTTTCATATATTGTTAAAAATATATGTCTAATGTTTATAAGGGCTATTTCTGATTTTTCTCCCTTGTTAATAACCACACTCAAGTTAAAATTACCACAACCAAGTTAGAAAATAAAATTTTGAAAACATTCCAATACAAAAACATGAAACTTTTATATATATATATATATATACAGTCTTTCTATTATCAGTTTGAACTGACAAAAGTTATATCAGTTCCTTGTATGTGGGCCACTGGATTTAAATACTTTGACTGACAAATGCATACAGCCAAGTCAAAGTATTTAAATCCAGTGGCCCACATGCAAGGAACTGATATAACTTTTGTCAGTTCGAACTGATAATAGAATTTATGTATATATATATATATTTATATAAGTGAAACATTTTTCTTAGCTTTATTGGTTAGAACATATGGATCAAGTTGGAGTTTAACGTTCAAGCCCTCATGTTAGGGTATGAACCAAGGCTCGATCGAACCTCCAACTCTTCCTAATACCATATTATCTAGTCGACAGAGATATTCTAAGTTGTGTGTTAATACTTTGAAATATATATTATTTATATTCCATTGAAAAAAAATGTTTTAATTTTTTATATTTTACTTCAGTTTTTTTAATTTTTTTTTTTATTTTTATAAAAAGATTGTCTTCATTTTTAAATTTTAATAACTATGAGCAATTATGGGCCATTTGGTATGGGGTAATGTTTGCATGGGAATGAGAATCTGATAACATTCTCATGTTTATTACTAGGTGATATGTATTTTTCCGATCTTGGAAAATTACATAAAGAAAATTTAGGATATATTGTATATTTCCGATCCTGGAAATTTACAATAGAAGAATTTATGAGAGAAATAGAGGAGATAACATGGGGAGGACACAATTTGTCTTATATTTTATTCATAATCTCATCCAATACATTGATTGCCCTTTTATAGGTTGTACAACACGAATGAGAGGAAATAATTGACTAAACAACGTGCCAAGAATCAAGCAGTAATGGAAGAGTAACTCTGCTGAACTCATGCATATAATTGCGTGATGATCGCAAGAAATCAGGGCACAACATAGCCATTACCCATTTATCAACCTAACTAATTTATTAATAAAACATAATAACAGCCTTGCACTTCTGACTTGGTCTTGCTCACCTCATCTAGACGTGTATGGTTGAACTGCACAGACCACATCATTCAATGATATGTTCAAATGTGCACATATCATTCCTCCCCTCTCAAATTATCCTTGTCCACAAGGATAAAACTGAGACATGTACTGGAAGTATATTTTAGAAATTTCTTTTGCGAAAGCTAGTTCGTACTACTTTCCATCGATAGGGAAAGAGACTTGAGTTGGCTGCTTTTGATTTTGAGTTGGGAATGGTGGTCCCGGTTGAAGAGGTATGGATGGTGGTGGGAGTGAGATGGTGGCTGTGATCATGGGTGGTGGTGGCTTGGTAGGAGTGATATGGGTGGTGGTCAAAATTTGGGTTAGTGAAGGAATTGTGGGACTGTGGATGGTTTCTACCGGGATAGATGGGTGGGTGAGCTCCTTCTCAACGGTGTTACCGTAACGGTGAACCCGTAGGGCTCGGAGTTCAGTCAAAACGATTTGAAGGGTGATATGGATTTGGTTGATTTTGTTGTTGAGGATGTCAAATCTGGACTCATGACGAGCCAGAGTTTCATAAACCTCGTTACGGAACTCGGTATCTAAGGAACCAAACGGCTCTAATACCATTTGATATGTATTTTTCCAATCCTGGAAAATTACATAAAGAGAATTTAGGATAGATTGTATATTTCCGATCCTGAAAATTTATAATAGAAGAATTTAGGAGAGAAATAGAGGAGATAACAAGGGGAGGAGACAATTTGTCTTATATTTTCTTCATAATCTCATCCAATACATTGATTGCCCTTTTATAGGTTGTACAACGCGAATGAGAGGAAATAACTGACTAAACAACGTGCCAAGAATCAAGCAGTAATGGAAGAGTAACTCTACTGAACTCATGCACATAATTGCATGATGATCGTAAGAAATCAAGGCACAACATACCTATTACCCATTTATCAACAACCTAACTAATTTATTAATAAAACATAATGACAGCCTTGCACTTCTGACTTGGTCTTGCTCACCTCATCTTGACGTGTATGGCTGAACGCCTGAACTGCACAGACTACATCATTCAATGATATGTTCAATGTGCACATATCACTAGGTTTACGTTTTTTATTCCCAGTACCGTGGGAATCACTTTACCCTCCATCTGGTTCTCATCGTGGGACCCACCCTCAATTAAAAAACCATAAATTATAACCTGATTTTATAATTGATTAAGAAAACATGTTTCATTCATATTCAAACCCAAAATTAAATATTAAAAAATCAAAAATACCATATCAAATTCAATTCAAGCCAAACTCAAATCCAGATTAATCACTATCCATTCATTCAGATTCAAACCCAAATGAAACCCAGTTAAACCATCATCATCATCAAACCCAAATCCAGATTAATCATCATCAAACCAAAATCTAGATTCATGAAACCAAAACCCAAACAAAGAAGAGAGAGATGAGACGGCCTAGTGGAGGAGATCGACACTCCTCACTGTCGACCAAGAGACGAGAGGAAACATGCAATAAAGAAGAGAGAGATGAGAGAGATAGAGAATAGTTTTTTTAGAGAGAGGAAATTGAGAGGTTCAATGAAGAAGAAGAAGGAGGTCACGATTTGGTGTGATCTACTTCTTTTTTTATTTATTTATTTTTTATTTTTATTTTTAAATTTATAATAATTGTATATATAATGTTTGATTAATGTTTTTTTTTTTTTTTTTTGTTGACAGGTGAGTCAATTTTTTTTTTCTCTTTTAATTTATAATTATATATTTATTTGTTTTGAGTTTTTGATTAATCAATTAAAATACCCTTTCAATTTAACTTTTTTATTACCTCACAATTAAAAATACATTCAAAAGAAAAAGAAATTCTCATGTACAACTAAACACGGTTATATGACATTCCTAGGAATCTGACACGTTATTCATATACACAACCAAACACAAATATACAGGTTTCACAGGAAACACATTACTGTGTTTAATTTTCCTAGGAATAAGATTATTTTAATTACTTTATACCAAACAGCCCTTTAGTCTTTTTAATAGTTCAATTTTTAGAGTCGAAATACGTACTTACTCTCTAAGTGTACTTATGCCAAGCATCAGGGGATCTCAATGTATTTAACCCTAAAAAGATAATAATAACAAAGTTGGCTTTTTTTTTTTTTTTTTTTTTCAAAAATAATAATAATAAAGTTGGCTTTGTACAAGCCTGTTTTATTCCCTTATAAGCGATTTTTGAAATATCGACACTTTCCCTAATATTTCTGTCAATATTTTAGTATTTTAGGGATACATATATCAATATGAGTGTGTAATATAATTTCCATAAAAGAATTTTTAAAAATATCATTGATATTTCTGTCAAATATCAATATCGGTAAACATGTAACGTATTTTTATATAGTATTATAAAAATTCCCGTGTCATAGGGGATATTTCTATCGATGTAAAGTAAGGAATTAATAATATTCCATAATATTTTTACTTATTTATTAATTTGATATAATATATTTCTCTGTTTGAATTCTTTGGTATTAAAAATTGTGGCTTGTATGATGTAAATAAGAGAATAAAGTTTTAATTGAACTTTTTCAATTATATGGCTTGTATAATCGTACGTGCATTATATTCATATTATATATATATATATATATAGAAATTCTATTATCAGTTTGAACTGATAAAAGTTATATCAGTTCCTTGCATATGAGCCACTGGATTTAAATACTTTGACTTGGCTGTATGCACTTGTCAGTCAAAGTATATAAATCCAGTGGCCCACATACAAGGAACTGATATAACTTTTGTTAGTTCGAACCGATAATATAAAGACTGTATATATATATATATATATATATATATATATTTAAAAAAACATTGATTAATTTAATAATTTTTAATTTATATATATCGTTGGATTGAAATTCAAGAAATCAATCCAGCAATTATACCGTATCTGTATCGTATAATAGCCGAACCCAAAAGTATAAAAAATAAAAAATATTAAAAAAAATATTTAAAAAATTCTTAACCGACTCTGTTCCTTTTCGGTTCTTATAAACCCTAAACCACAAAAATTTCAATTTCCGACTCGTTGACTCGGCGATTCGACGACTCAGTCATGTCCGATCCTCCTCCCCCACCGCCGCCACAGCCGCTGCCTCCTGAGCCGATGATGTTAGGCGAGACGAAGAGCGACGGCGAGTCGGCGGACCCCGCCCTCCTCTCGAACTCCGAGTTCCTGACTCGCCACGAGGTACTGAGGCGGCGGTCAGATCGAGCGAAGCGGCTCGCCGGAATCTACAGGTCGCACTACTGGGCGCTGATGGAGGAACTGAGAGCCAAGTACAAGGACTACTACTGGATGTACGGGAAGAGCCCGTACAGAGATGACGGTAACGTTAATGGTAATGGCGACGGTGACGGAGCCGTAAAGGAGGAAGACGGTAACTGTACCAGCCGGAGGGAGGGAACCGGAGAGGAGGTGAGGAAGTGTGGGGTGTCTGGGTGCAAAGCGAAGGCGATGGCGTTGACGAAGTTTTGTCACCTGCATATTTTGTCGGATTCGAAACAGAATCTTTACACCGGTTGTACTTATGTTGTCAAAAGGTACTTTAAATCTCTCTATATATGTTTATATAAATTTATTAACATGGTTTGATTCTATGTTTCTTGAAATGGGTGTGCTATTTTAGATGAGGAAGTTATATAAATTTTGTATTTTGACAATAAGCAGCTCATATTTTGTGTATGCAAGTGCTAGTTTAACCCTTTTTTTTTTTTTTTTTTTTTTTTTTTTTTTTTTTTTTTTTTTTTTTTTTTTTTTTTTTTTTTTTGGGGTTTGGGGGGGGGGGGGGGGGGGGGGGGGGGGGGGGGGGGGGGGGGGGGTGCGGCGGAGGTGGTGGGTTGTTGGGGTTGGGTTTTATTTTGTGTTTGATGATTCTTCCATGCGTAGGGCGCCTACCACTAACATCATTGCGTGATGATAGTGGCCTGAGCATCTATTTTTTTTCATGTTTGATGGTCTGGAATAAAGAGATGCATAGAGGGTGTATTTGTGATATTACCGATGTAGAATGAATGAATGATAAGGTGATTCCCATGATTGTGTTGTTAGAGAGGAATTAATTTAATTATAAATAGGATTTCAAATGTTATTTCCTATTTATTTATTTTTAATTTGGTAATTGCCATTTCATGTTATCTTTTCAGTTCTAATTTGCAAATTATGAGTAAAATGCAATTAGTTATTTGAGTAGGTCATTTTCAACTCAGTAAATGAGTGTTTTTTTTTTGCCCACTTAGATTTTATGGTTCTAATGTTGTTTAGTTGATTAATAGATGTTCAACTCATGAGTTGAATTATTATATTGTGCTATTTTATTGGCATTCTTGGAATCAACAAGTAGTGGTTTGATTTATTCCTCAGTATTATTTGATTCAATAGAACTTGAGTGTTTGTCTTTTATGCACTATTTATTAGTTTTGGCAGTATAATTTAGTGGCATTGCATCAATAGAATTGAGGTTGATCTCAAAATTTTTGAGATTGGAAATTTTTTGGTCTTTTCAATCTGGTTTGGGTTTCACTTCTGTCACAGATGTCGCCATTAGGCTTTTAAAGCCAAAAGTCTTAAACAAAATATGAAGCAATGAAAAAATTTAAGCTATGATTCTGATAATCATAGGATTAAAAATGAAACAATATTCTATTGATTATAAGATATCAAACAAAAAACTCAATAGAAAAAAACTCAACCAATTTTATACCCTTATCAATAACTGTTGTTTCAACTCTAATTCAATGTCGACAAAGCAGATTATTTCTGGTAGAAAATGATTGACTCAAATAAGTAACTAAATTTGAATTAAAATTAGAGGTTGATCTAAATTTCTGAGATTGGTAACTTTTTTTGGGTTTTCAATCGGGCTGTGGGTTTCATCGCTGATACTAATTGATGTAGTGCCGGTAGGCTTTTAATCAAAAGTCTTAAACAAAATATGACGAACAATGAAAAAATTAAGCTATGATTCTGATAATTCTTAGGATTAAAATAAAATGTTATTCTTATGATTATAGGAATATCAACAAAATAACACAATAGCAAAAAACTCAACCCATTAAATACCATTAATCAAATAACTGTTGTTACAACTCTATTCTAATGTCTACAAGCACATTTCTAGTAGGAAAATGATCAACTCAAATAAGTAGCTAAATTGACCGAAAACAATAATTAATGTGATTGAAATAAGTCCCCCTGGTTTTGGTAATTTTTCATAGACCCTTTGTCCTTACTTATTTATATTAAATTTTGTAAAAAAAAAAGGATAATCAGAAATGTGTATGTTAACAAATTATAATTATACCTCTTAAAATTAAACTTGTAGAAAATAA